>BMAW01066129.1:0-46115 GCA_019974015.1 Nephila pilipes
TATTGTTCTCGTCACTTGACCGAGGTTCAACATAAAGTTCCGGCGCCAAAGTCACGTATTGTTTCTCCATGCGACGTTATTAAAACAATCATATTCTGCCGGAGCTTGATACAACCGTGTGTGAAATATTATCGGGTCGCGAACTATAGGAGTGAGCCTACATTTTTTTTTTTTAAAATGTTAAAATGTTTTTGGGTATGTAACATCTTAATTAAATGCCTGTGTATGTCTAATTGAGTATTAAAAAAAAACCTTTCGTATGAAACAATTCAGAATTTCGAGTTCTACACATATATATATACTGTACAGAATGAGGCATAAAGATATAAAAGAAAAAATCTATCTAGTGGGGAAAACTGAATATGTTTCTGTAAAGTATATAAAAAGTTTCATTTGAGGGTTTACATCAGATATCAGCGATGGTTGTCAATGCATAGTTGAAGGGGTTCCCAAAGGTTCTTCCTCACTCTACGAGCGGAATGACATCGATTTCCATTCTTGTTCAAGAATTTCAGCGTTCGCATAATCGTTCTCACTTAATCCTTATGTCAAAATTTATATTGTTTTAAATCTTCGTAATTTTGAACCTCGATCAAGTGACGAGGACAACACCTGAACTGGCACCAACTCTCCTAACTTCCCCACCACGTCAACGGGAGGATTTGGGGCCCCGAAAGATTTAACGTGCATTAGACCCGGCTACACGGCCGGTCTTTAGTAGCAAGACTCGAACCCACGACTCAACGAATACCGCCGGCCGCGAGTCCGATGCTTTAACTACTAGGATACCACGGCCTGCTTGTAAGCGTAACGCTTAGGCTATTGCTGAATGAATGTTCTTGCTGTTTCCACATTTTCTGGCAGTGAGATATTGAGATGAGACAATGTCTGCCACATAATTTTCTTTTCAGGTTAGCTCCTGCTGCCTTAAGGTTAAAAATAAAATCGTTTTTCAATCTGGTACAGAAGCATTTCGACCGAGAGCGAAATGTTAATGGAACACTTTCTGGGTTGATACCACAAATCAGCTGTTCTATTAAACGCTTCGAGAACAACGCTCCCATGTTCACCCGTCGATGTGACGTGATAGTGGAGTTCAATGTAGTAAGAACCAGGTGCGCGAAAGTGTAACAGCGATTTAGAAGTTGGAAAAAAGGTGAAAATTTGGTTGAAAAGATGGGTCGAAAATAGAGAAGGATCGCTAGGGTATCGGGACGCGTCACCAGAGTTTGCCACTAACAGTAAACCCCACGAAAATAATAAATAATTCGAGATAAAAATCAACGTTTTTATAAGGTGGCAAAGTTTATTAAAAAAAATTATTGAAATATTAGTTAAAACTGTTAGCTATTTTTAACTTTAAAATTTACTTAAAAAGAGACATTTGTGAGTGTATTAAAAAATTCATAATACTCATAAAATCAAAACATGCATTTGAAAGTTTGTAAGTCATTCTATTAAAAAAAAAAAAAAATGGGAACCAGAATTCAGAAAAATTATTGTGATAAGACACGGCGCCAAATATAGGTAACTTTCTTTCTTGCGAATGATTTCTGACTGAAAGTCAGCAACCCTTACTATCTCCCTTTTGTGAGTTTTACGATACCTCATGTGGCGAGTGCCCGGTGTTCCCAGAGGGGGAAAGAAATTTTTTCCTCAATCCTAAAAGCGCCGAGAGGATAGAATATTTTGACTTATTAAAATTATTGAAATATTAGTTAAAACTTGTCGCAAATGTCTAAATATTGCATTGTTAGGCGAGTACGAACGATTCCCAAAATTTCAAAGCTCTAGCTTGATGGGAAGTTGGTTAAATTATCGAACGAAAATTTGATGACACACACACACACCAAGTGAAATTCAGAAAAACGTTGTAAAAAAGATCATTGGGATGCTTCGGGGTCGATTCTCGAACCTACCTTCAGAAAGTAAACAACTGAGGGCATTCACTTGTGGAAATTATGACATATTTTAGCTCCTTTACGTAATTAATTTCATAAATTTGTTTTAGTATTTACTTATGTAAAAATATTTTGAATACTTATTTATTAAACCTTTCAGGTTATTAAAAATGTAATTTAAAAAGCATTTTTCAGTAAAAGGTGGTTTCTGTATGTAGTAATTTTTAATCAAAATTGAATGTAAATATAATCATTGCATTAATAAGATTTATATTATAAATATATATATTAATGTTTTATTGAATATATATACAGACACAACAAGAAATTGGAAACCTGTAATGAGTTTGTACCATATAAAGAACTGTATGAGAACAGATAAATCATTTCTACTTTCAATGATATATAGAACAGGGGAGATGAGATTGTACATCCCGAATCTAAACTGGTTTGCTCTTACGCAAAGAGCTGGTTTGTCTAGGGGAGTAATTTCATTACCGGATTAATGATGATTTTATAGGAATTCAATGATGAGGCTCAACTTGTTTTACTTCGTTTATTAAATGGAGAGTGAAAATATTTACACATTAATCTATACACAGGTTGCCTCTATTAGGAATAAACAGTTCTTCCAAGACAAGTAGAGGGCGGCCTAATTAATTTTATCCGATATCAACAATGGGCGTTGGATTGCGCTCTGGCGTTCAGAGTTTACTTCTAACGCAGGTAATGCGGAGAAGAAGAGAAGCGGAAAGTGGGAGAAAGAGAGCGAGAACGAAATGTCGCTCAGTTTTGTTCAGGAATAGGTGGCACTGCACGAGCTATCACATGACGCTGATTCGTGGTGCCATCTATCATTTAATTGGTTTTACAGTACATTAGAAAATAAAATTAATTCTTTGATAATTAGCTGGAAAATCCTACAGATATTAAGGTTGAATTGTAAAGAAAATACTCAGGTTTTTAAGCAGTGCAATAAGATTCCAGTTTACTTGGAAAATTCATTCTTAATAACATCAATTTCGACTTTAAATTACTACTTTAGCAATATTTAATTGTTTCATGATTCATGTGCATATTTTGTTAATATTAATAAGTATCCTGCATTATTTTTTAATGATAAATAATTACTGATGTGAATTTCAATACTTTTTTTATAGAGAGACAGAAAAAAAAAAAAGTGTTTCAGAGGGAAAAAAACTTTTAAGCACTTGTTATTTTTATTTGGGTTTTGTGTCTACCCTAAAAATGTAAAATTTACAAAATAAATTAAAAAGGATTCAATATTTCATTTTTATAAAATTATCTGAACTACCAATTTTACAGGTGATTAACAATAGAACAATGTGTTATGAGAAAATTCAATATGCGAGTTGTTTAAAAAAATCATTTCAACATCAATAATTTTATTTCAACAATATATATTGAATTAAATAATTTTTTCCTCCAAAATAAACTTTACACATTCTTCATAATCTATACTATATTCAATATTTAAAGAAACATACAAAATAAGTTGTCAGTTAAACATTCACTATAAAAAAGAAAACTGAAGATATTACATAGCTTTAAAAATAATTTTCATGTAAAAAGACACAAGAATTAACATAAAAGGTTTTTTTTTTTGTCTATGACATAATTAAAATTTGTCAGACAATTACATAAACAAAATATGATACATATCTTAATTGTAAGTAACTACTTTAAAAATTTCAACAAAAGATCTTTATTGAACAAAAAGTACAAAAAATTTCTTTGATTCAATAAAATTTCCATACTACAACACATCGTGCAAATACATGCATCTCTTATATTCCTATATTACAATGCCACTTAGTGGGACTCATAAATACTTTTTACATTCATGCAATTTATTTATTTTATTCACTTATTCTAAATCTCGAATAACCATATTTGTTAGAATGGCTAAATTATTAAAAAAAATCCTAAATAGAAGGTGAATAAAATAAATATTAAAATAGTCTATTAAAAGTGAAGTCTATATCTTAGTTTCCAGATTACGACTTCTTCATAAAGCAACAAACTACAAGTACATGCACTCTAAATCATTAGTAGTGCAAGCTTCTTTTTGATTTTGTGACTTAGAAACTGATAAGCTAGGTTTATTTCGTAGCTCTTGTTTATGCAGTTCTCGAGCAGCATTATGTAATTTTTCAACAAAATCAGGAACACCTAAACAAATAAAAAGGACAAAATATTTTTAAAACACACACACACACATGTAATTTAAAATATTTTATATCTTTATATATCACTTTTTACTGTACGAGTAAAGCTTGCTTAGTTTATATCACTTTTCATTAAACTGAAAGAAATTTCCAAACTTGAAAATGGTAGAAGGATTGAACTAAATTTGGTAGTAAGGATTCAACAACAAGCAATAAAATGGGAAAGGAAAGACTAATTTTAATTGCATTGGTATTTTACTAGAGCCATGCAATGAACAATAGTTGTAGAGTTTCAGTTGAATTACCTTTTCAATTTTCACTCCAAAGTGGCTCATCTCTTATATATAGATGAATACATACCACAAAAAACAGTTTCAGGTTAACATCTCCAGAAGCCAAAATTTCAAAGCTTCCAACCATTTTCAATCCTCCCAACATTTTAACATTAAATTATTGTTACCAGAAATGAAACATTTCTATATAATAATAGAGCAATACAGTCAAGTTACAAGGACGGTACTGCTGAGCTGTTACTTCAAATAACAAATTAACCATCAAACCAAGCAAGGACTTTGATATCCAGCTGAATGAAATGTTAAGCATCTCCCTCTTTTCACAGAATCTCAAAGTGGAATCACAATTCAAATATAAGAACTTATTATCAAGCAACTTTTCTCCCAGTCTTCTCCCCCACACCTTTTTACTTGCTCATTGCAAGTTTGACAGTCAACAAGGAAGGTTAGTTATCACGGTAAATCGGCTTTGTTCATAAGGGTGACATTATACTCTGCACTGGTTTTTCATACACTGAATAGGCAGCTACGGATTTTGGTTTACGAAAGCCCATCAAAAGTATTTTTCTTTTTCTCTTCATTAATTACGGAGTTTACCTAATTCTGTTTTTATATTCCATAGTTATGACAAGAGGTATTCTTACAATAGGGAAGGAACTCCATAAGCTGATACACCTTTGATCTTCAAGCAACTGGATTTGAACTACATCCAAGTGACAAAACTGACACATTACATACAAATTAGTACTTCACCCTTTAACCCTTTTGGGATGAGCGTACTAAATATGCATCACTTGCAATCGTCATTCACGATCGGGCATACCAAATATGCATCACTGGAGAATGAGTTCAGGGGCTGAGTGATGAGTATTGGCAATTTTACATTGGAAAGTTTTTCTAAAAATCTCAACATGGCACCCTGTGTCCATTACTTATGAACTGAATATAGTTTTAAGACCTTGCCCTTCAGTTTGTTCCCAGTCTGTCTTAATTCAGTATTTTGTTCACCAGCTGTTTGTTGTGGGGGAGAAGGGAAAGTGTAATGTAAACTAACTGAACTCGGCTCTTTAAACTTTGACGTGATGTACATTCGTATTTTTTGCATTGCTTTTTGATGTTTCATTTTCCTTTTTATTTCAAAAAGCCTTGACTCTGTATATGATATAACAGTGATAAAGCATTGTTTATCAAAAGAATATACTCGCAAGGACAACGAGCCAATTTATGATAAGTGTGATTCATTTTTAAGAGTTTGAAAGCAATATATCTAATGATTCTGATGCAGACATTTTGTCAGGGACATACGATACAGAATGTTGCATTTCTCTGCACTTGGAGAATTACCACACTCGATCTTCACTAGAAATTTTGTTATTTCTTGTAAATAATCTTTCTTGCATATTTTTTAAAATTAATTTTAAAGTTTATTGTTTTTGGATTTAATGTGCAACTATTTCTAATATTATGGATACAACTATATTTGATAAAAACCAGACTTAAAGCCACAAACTAATAATTGCAAAACTTATAATTATGCCACTAATAGGGATACTATTTTTTGAACATGCATAATATGCATTTTAGCACACATTTAAAAGAATTTAGTATTAACTCCCTGACTGATCAATTTGTGGACTGAAATCGCTTCAAAAATTGTGTATTTTTTTTGTTGCATATTTTAAATCCATATATATTGGAGAATTGAAAAATGCATTTTTTTTTCTAGAAAAGATTTATGTAGATTTTTATCATGAAAAACTAAGTTGCCAGAAAAACCAAGTTCAGATGTTATTGCCAAAATTTTTTTTTAAATAAATTTCAAGTGAATTACAGTTAATTTCTATTTATTACATAATATAAAAAAGTAAAATGTATGAAATTTAAGAAAATATAAAGCACTGAGAAAAAAATATCTTAGAAATACAGTTTAGTATGATAAGAGTTCAAAACAGGGTTCAAGGCTAAGTCCAACTTCACAGTTTTTGTACCAGATTAGTGTTTCTTTATGAATCCCCCCCCCCATTTGCATCTTTGCTTGAACAGCAAACAATGCACTGTCTTCAAGGCTTTCTTTTTATGGGGTTAGGTGGTATGTGGCTTGCAAAATGACGAGTTGTCAATGTGAAGTTTGAATGGTAATACCATGTGCCTCCAAATGCTGCAATTTAGTGGACAATTAACAACATCTGTAGGCCAAAATGTAAATTACATGTCTAATATTGTATATAATTTTAGTGGTTAAATGGGAAAAAAGCAGGATGCGCTCCTCAATAAAGGAAGAAAAACACATGCCCGCTGAAATCACGGGATGAGCAGCCAGAGGGTTAATAAAATTTATAAATTTATATTTGTTTCCTTTATGGATGAATGAAATGATAATTTTATTCATCCATAAAGGAAACAAATAATTTCAGTAAAAAAATATTTTATACTTAGAACATAATAGACTACAACACATGTCACTTTATTGGATATAGTAAGGCCGGAGAAAGATTTCAACATTTAAAAAATAACATATTAGTATAAAATACATAATTACACAAACTAATAAATATTTTTTTTAAAAAAAAACCAGTTATATATATATATTAATGATACATAAATATTATTTTTAACTTAGAATATTCTTACTTGAATTGACAGCACAAAGAAAACAAATTCTAGCTCAAAAGAAAACAAATAACATTAATACAAGTGGAAAATAATAACATTTTCTGAAATTGCCTGTTTTTTATTTTATTGGTAAATACACACACATAAAATCCACTCAAATTCAACAATATATCTGCATAAAGTGAAGGGCTAAAAAAAGGAATCTCCAAAAGAGCTGATTAACAAGTTGTGATAGGCAAAGTATCAGTGTGTGGAATAAACTGCTCAATAGAATAACAGATTAAGGTTGAACAGAAAAACTTTTAGTAGGTTATTCAATCAACAGAACAAATTTCTATGGAAATTAAAAACAATGTATTCTTGTGCATCTGATTTATACTTTTAATGGTAAAACTTATGTTAAAGAATATAGATTAGCTTCTTTGTGCACACGAAGTTAAAATACACTTTTTAATGATAGAAAAAATAATATTCCCATCCCCTGTAAATATTATTTGGTCATTAAATTTTTTTTAGATCAGGGGTGTTTTTCCTAGGTGGTGGCTTGATGTTATAGCCACTATGCACTTTAGATTACCTGTTACGATAAAATTAATAAATATCATAAAAAAAATTATGAAAAATTAATATGCATGCATATAATAATTTTAACGAAAAATACAACATATATGTGCAATAAAATAATAATAATTAAGAATAAAATTGCTGTACTCTATGTGCTTTTATCACAGTAATATGCACTTTTATCACTGTATTTACTAAAAGATATATTCAAATTATCCATATATTCCAAGATAATGTCCATCCACATTTTGGGTAGTAGTTAATTTTACTGTGGAAATAAGTAAGATGATTAATAAATTTCCATGACTTATTTACAATGGAACTTTTCAAAAATAGTTGGAACAACTGTTTGAAGGCTCAGTGGTACACTGCATGTCTGGTACAGCCATTGAGAATGATGAACATCTTTTCTTGAACTGTAAAGATCATATCTTCTGTATAGACCACCTTTCGTTTTTATTGGAATATGGCAAGAGCCTCGTGTATAGTTAAGCTCTTTCTATACATTATATACTAAATTAATAAAGATGAATTAAAATTATATCTGTTAATAAAAAATAAAATAATAATGTGTAATACTTTTATTAATGTACAATACTAAGTAAAAATTTACAAATATCTGCATAAGCAAAGTATTCAGAGAATCATATCTGCCTCAATAAAACATGAACATTCTGAGCAAACAGAAAATCTATACTAAAAGGTTTTCAAACCAACACCCATCTTGTCACACGTTTTAAACACAGTATGCTTATATTTTCTACCCCCTACAGCCACATGCAATTCTGAGTGTGCTCTCAAATAGAGGAAGAATGATACACCTATGGTCAATGTTATATGCTCCAAGCGGGCTGTGGCTAGACCCTCTATTCACCTTGAAAAGCTTCCCAGAAACCTAATTAAAATCAATTGTTTTGCTTTTGCAAGGGTTAATCACATCACACATTTTTTAAATAAAAAATAATTCAAAATTAATATTGATACGAACATGAGTTGATGCTTCCTTGCAACACTTCTCTCGTAAAGGAAAAGATGGATTTACAGAGATGTCACCACTTAACAATAGGAACTTTAAGCAATGACCCCTTTTCACCTTGGTGACAAATGGAAAGTACTCAAAGGTGCAGGAACCGAAGCAAAAAATTAAATTGGAAGAAAATTACAGGCTTTTTGTGAATTTTCCCATGTGACGCCATGCCTGGCCAGATACGATATAAATACACCAAGAGAGTCTGCTGGAGATTCGATCTAAATCTAGCAGAATTGTTGGAGTCTGTCTTTGGAATCTTTGCTGTGGAGATCCAATGGGGGATTGAATGAATGTGAAGGTTATTGGCGCAAGAGCCAGAAGTGGCTATGCTGCACCAAACAAGATTTAAGACATGGTCTTAGACGTGAAAAAAATAAAGAGACAAAAATTGGTTGACAAGAAGGTAGGTCAAAAATAGAGAAGGATTGCTAGGGTATCCTGGAGGTGCATCACTCGTGTTTACTAAAGACAATAAACCCCATAGGAAAGAAAAGATCATGAAGGTGCCTTGGGGTCATGATGCCTGTACTTATCTAAAGAAGGCAAGTCTCTGTCTGCACTTGAAGTGGAGTGCGCTGGGTGAATTTACAAAGCAGCATATATCTGCCAGAAATTGTTGGATCCTGCCCTAGAAGTGCAGATTAGTACTGCAGAGGCTGTCCTCAGTGAGGAGTAATAAGGTGGTGAGCTAATGTTCCTGAAATAATTGTGATTGTCCTTAAAAATGTATTTTGTCCCTGTTTTTTTGTATCACTTAACTGTGCAAGTTTGGTGTATTTGTTGTAATGTTATTGCCCAAGCTGTGCTACCTGTATATATTACTGGAGATTTGTAAATAAAATGTCATTTGTCGCTATCCTCCAAGTTGGATTTGATTTTCACTCCCACACATGCCCAGAGAGAAAAATATATTTCGTAGCAATATTATATTCTGATTTCACTACTGTATTAACAGCCCCTTATTTTATTATACTACTCTGTTTCAATCAAATAATTTTTTCTAGCATATATCTTATACTTGTTATCTAATACTTTAAAAATAAAATGGAGTTTCAACTATGTTGATATGAAAATTGTATATTTATTAGAAGTTAAAGCATTTTAAGGATGTTGAATGATAAATGGGAAATTTGATATAATCTCTATATTAATTTGGGAAAATTTTTCCAATTTGCAAATATTTTTTGAATTCGAATCTTGTTCTTTAATTTATGTAAAGATAATTTAAAAGATATAGACAAGGCAATCATATTCCCTAGTTTTTATATTGATCACAAGTTTATGATACAGATAATTATATTCAAACGATAACAACTCCCATTATTTTTTTTATGGAAGTCCTTAATAAAGTAAGTGAGTGAGTGAGTGAATGTAAAGTTTATTGGCGCAAGAGCCAGATATGGCTATGCTGCGCCAAACAAGATTAAACTGTGGTCTAGACGTGAAGGTGAAAAAAGGTAAAAGTGGTTGACAAGAAGGAGGGTCGAAAATAGAGAAAGATCGCTAGGGTATACCAGGAGTGCGTCACCCGTGTTTACCAAAGACAGTAAACCCCATGGGAAAGAAAGATCACTAGGGTACCTCGGGTTCGTGAAGCCCATACTATACCCCCAGACGCTGGGTACCCATTTTAGTCGCCTTTTACGACATGCATGAGCTACAGTGAGACTATTCTGTCATCCCCGGTCACCACACGGGTCCCTTAATAAAGTAAAATTTTGAGTCTACAGTCTTCTTGCACTATAATTTTGCTACATTTTTATAATCCAAAGCAGGAGGATGGGGATGGAAAAGATTGTATTTTAAATACTCTAAATCAATAACTGGTTCAAATTACAGCACATATCACTATGATATGTAATTATTTCAAAACTAAATCAATGAAAGAAGAAAGCAGATTACACATGTTTTTAATTCTAGCCAATCCTATCTAAGAATGTATTATACAGATACAAAATATGGTTCTCCACAAATAATACTCATTATAATGAAGATTATCCTTCAAAACAGCTTAAAACTTTTGTGTGTGTATTTACAGTTTATAGGCTTTTATTTTATTATTTGTACTATTTTTAAAAAATGCACAGTGCTTTAATATCGAGCATACAGATATTTAGATACACCGTACATTTTCATTTTCAATAAAAAAATTTTTTAACTATTTTGTATAGCACCACTCTTACACTTTAAGTTAATTTATAAAATATTTAATTGAAAAATTGTTATTAAAATATTTTCGACTTTAAAATTTTGGCTCAAATATAAATTTTATAGATAGATAGATATCCTTTCTGTACACTAACATATAAATCCATCTAAACCTCATTTAAAATATTCAAACTTTGTTCTGAATTCAGAAATATATCACTGATTCCATTGCTATAAATTTTATTACCAGAAGATGCCATCCAATTATAGGCAGGAGCAGGAAATGCTGCTTGAGGATCATCAAAGTAAGTAAGAACATAATCAAAGCCATTCTAAAATTAAAAGAACACATGAATAAATTATTCATGAAGCAAATGTCAAAACTCACATAAATGAATTAAAAAAATTTTTTGATGACAGAAATTTTGATTTAAGTGTTACATAATAAAAGAGGATATAAGTTTAAAACACACTTAAAAACTAAAAAGCCTTAAAATGCAGTTTCCCACCTAATATTTATAAAAAAGGAATTTTTGTTAATAACTACTGCTCTATTAATAGAATGGTAGTTACTAGTATATGGGAATATTTATATTTTACCACTCAAGTTTGCAAATGTGCTTCGAATTGTCACTTCGTTTCTGTCTCGCAAGAATTTCTGCACACATATCACACCGAAAAGTGTTAAGTGAGTGAGTAATGTTTCAGATGTTCAGTCATTAATACCATTTTCCAGGATAAATACAAGAGGTTAATCTATTAAGTAAAATACAACAATGAATTTGGCTTAGTGTTCTTTTTGGGAATGTACATAACTAAAAAACAAGTTGAGATAGTTAATTTTGGTCTTCTTATTTCATACATTTTTTGATTCAATATACATGATTTTCATGCAATCACTTCAAAATTTAAACCTCTAGTATTGATGGGTAAAAAAGTATAGCAGCATAAACAAAATTAATTACATTAAAAATTATTGATGAAATCATTAAAAATTAATAAATGGTAGATAAACGACTGAAATTCAGAGTTGGGCATATTTTTGAAATTATCAATTAATGACCATTTAAAATATGTCAATTATTTAAGACTGATAAGAGAGGTTCTAGCAATCTGAAAAACACAAGTTTTTGAAGACATTTTTAGAGCAATTTTGACAAAGATTTGTGAAATGTAAAAATTTAGAGGAAACAATTGTATTTGACAGCTTATAATTTGAAATTTAAATTATCCTCTGATACCATCAAATGTATTCATCTTTCAAAATGATAGATGTAAACAAGTTGTGGGTCAAAATACTCTTTTATATGCTTTAAAAGGAGAAAAGTTCTTTTATACTATAATTCAAAAACATTGCAAAAACCAAGGTGAAAAACATTCTGAAAACAGAATAAGCAACATCATTACCAGGTAAGCATTTTACGGTTTTTCCCACAGATAATTACATAAAATGTAAAGAACAGTCAAGGTAAATATACATTCCCCCCCCTCCAGAACTGGGTAAAAGTAGTTGCTTACCATTACATGAGCATAGAGCTTTGAACAATTTAAAGGTCAACCTGATTGAAATTTCCACTGACATGTCATATACAGACAGTTCAACATTGGCTCAAAACAAATTTCTGATTTATTTAGAGGAATATGGCCAGAAAACCACCCCTTACCAAACAGGCTTGCTTATGATTTGCTTGAATTTATGTTTTAGACTGATAAATTGTAAACTAATTTTTTAAGATGGAAAAAACTTTAATATGGATGGCCATAAGGGAATAGATTATAACTGGCATGATTTAAAGAGTGACGAACTTTTTTTTTTTTTACATTGAAGGCAGTACAGAGGTTGTTCAGTCATGGTATGGGCTGCTTTTGAATATATCTAAGTTGATATTGTTTTCATAAATACTCTATTGAACTTTATTCAATATCGAGATATGCTTGGTGAGCATTTATTATCATGTTACCAGTTATCGATAATCAACATTGGATATTTCTTCTAGAAAATGGATCCATAAATCATTCTTGTAACAGTTCCCAAGACTTTTAACTTTAACAAGACTGCTAACACCATCTGTGGTGACATTGAAAAAGAAATATCCCCCCCTTCTCTAGTAATTGTGTGTGTTTTGTGTGAAAATGTCTTTTATGCATTTCTTTTAAGTATTCCTGTGATGTGATGTATCCGTGTGCTGTGAATCCAAAAATAAAAGGGTTTTAATTAACCTAGATGATAGTATCTTCATTCAAAAGCTCAAAATGCATTTCACTCACATATGTGATGTTACATTCTAACTTTACAGGTGTGCTGTTTGAAGCAAATGGAGTGTCTACAGTGGATTTTCCTGCCAGATGCCTGGAATTACACCCCACAGAGAATAAATGAAGATATTTAGTTTGTGACATTTGCAATGATGGTCATCAGTATCATAGTGCTCCCAAATGAAACAACAATTTTAAATAAGTATAACAACATACCAGTACATTTCACAAATTGGTTGACTCAATGGCAACTCGAATATTTGCTGTTATCATGAATCATGATGATTCAGTGAAGTATTGAGGTTGATTTTCCTTATTTTGGAATTTGTAGCCACAAAAATGAAAAGTTTTCATGATCAGACTACTTTGCATGCACATTATACTTTTAATTTTAAACTTATATTCTATTTTTATTGCATTTCATTGGCATTATTTTTGTAACATCATCAACAAAACACTTGCAGCCTTAAAATTTTGTTGGTGACTATAACAATTTCTGCACCATTATACTTGAAAATTTAAAAAATAAATAAGCATATTTAAAAAATATTCCTTCCAAATAAATCCTAAGCAAAAAAATAAAATAAAAAGGAAGATCCAAAAATGACATGTAAAGATTTTTAAAATAATTGTGAGGCTATAATTTTTATCTAGTGATTTTCAAACTATTTCAATTCAATTTGAACTCTTTCAAGGGATGTGTAGGGGAGAACACATATTTGATTTTTTCCAATCTATTGCAAAATTTTTATGTGATGAAATTTGAAGAAAAGCCAGAAAGAATTCATTTAACATATTTAATATAATACAAAGATACCCAAATATTTTCTTAACTGTTGACATCTTTAAAACCTTACATTACTTAGTTTTAAATAAGCCATACATTATTAGTTTTAAAATAAGCAGTTAACAGAATTATACTATTTCCTATTTCTCTATGCTTTTTTAAAAATTTTTTCTATGGAACATGTATCAAGAATCCTCCAATTCATAAACTTATAATTAATTATAAAGGTAATAATAATAATGAATACACAATTTTTTTTAAAAAAAGTAATAATAATTAAAGAGAATGTTGAAAGCAACTCACATCGTCATATGTCCTATGAGGTCTGATGACCATTCTGGAACTATATTTGTAGACTCGAACATATTTGTTATTTACAGGACAGGCAGGATGATCAGTTGATCTGGACACAAGAACCATGGTGTTTGTTTCAGGACTTATCTAAAAAAATATTTCACAATATAAAATACGTTTGAATGAAAAAGAAAAATATTACAATTCAATCCAGAATCAATATTACAAGAAATTATGCTACTATCATAAGGAAAAAATACCATGATTAAATTTGAAACATAATAATTCCATCACTACAAATGCAATTTCAAGTTCCAACTAAAAAATTGTCTAGTCTTATAAATTCTTTAAGTTAACAAATTAAACAATGAAAAACGTATAAAAATAAATCATTGTTTGGCTGCAAATTAATGGCATTGAATCCACTTACAACAAAGACTGCCAAACTCAACATACTTATAAGTGATATATGGTATAAAATTAAAAAAATTTTTGTACAATTCCTTTTAGGTAGAAATAGTTCAATAAGACTTTCCAACTGACGAGCATTTTGTTTTAATGGTAGTTCTAAAGAAAAGGGAAGTGAGGGCTATTGGATGTTTTTTGAATATCAGACTTATGTAGATTTTATTTTTTCATCGCTTGATAGATTGGAATCATTAGCAAAGACTCAGACTACTTTCAAGAGGAAAGTAAAAATACTTAATTGAAAAAAATAAATTTATATATTTTGTAAAATAAAATTTCTGTATTAAATCTTACTTTTTAAAAATTTACCTCTTATCTTTTGGAAAACATATGTAATTTAAATTTTTCAATATTTTTTCTTCTTCTGGTTTCTTCAGCTTTGAATTATACAAGCTTGAGTGTACATTATGCAGCTTTATTTTTCGTATATACACATATAATTGTTTAAAAAGAAATACAATATATGTACTGGAGGAAATTAATGCTAAATAAAATCCTATACATTTATACATTAACTTCCAAGAATTAAGAGCAAAATGCAAATTTTCAAAACATATTTGAATTTAAATGGTTTAGCAACTGAAAATGGCAGTATATAAATACAAGGTGTGGATATTAAATAAAGAGACTGACACTGTAAAACATTTTATTTTGATGACATACATATTTACTTATCCCTTTCAATACACACCCCTCCTCTGTCCCTACAATGCTCCATGCGAATCTTCCATTGTTCGCAACAGTGCTGAAAGTCTCTTCTGTCAGCTATTTCAGAATGCATGCAGCTCTTTCTCTGTTTCAACAGACTCACATCTTGTTCCTTTTAATGTAGATTTCATCTTGAGAAACAGATAGAAGTCGCATGACACAAGATCTGGTGAATAAGGCAGATGGTCTATCACTGAGATGCTGTACTTGACCTAGAAACTTCTTGACAGACATTGCAGAATGACTTGTCCTTCCACAATTAGGTTCGTTTTTTTCCCGTATTCTTCCACACAATTCAGCAAGAACATAAAAGTAGTAATGTTTATTAATTGTTTGACATTCAGGAACCCAGTGAGGGTACACAATTCCATGAATATTGAAAAAAAAAACCCAATCATCATTGTTTTGAATTTTGTTTAGCTCATTCCAGCTTTCTGCGAAGATGGGCTCTTCCAGTGCATGGATTAGCGCTTCGTTTCAGGATCATAAGTAAAAAAACCTCTATTAGTCACACAATATTATCCTTACCAATAAGTTTGGGTCATTTTCAATGGCATTCAAAGTGTCAGTAGAAAATTTTTTGAAAGTTTCTTGTTATTCAAACATGAGAATTTTAGGCACCATTATGGCATACACTTTTTGCAAGTTAAAATTCTTATGTAAAATTTGCTGCACAGATTCTTTTTCAATTCCTACAGTCTCAGAAATTGCACAAATACTTAATGAAATGATCAGATCAAAGCAGATTACCAATTTTTTCGATATTGTAATCCGTTTTCGACGTGCAAGGGCAATAAGGGCCTGAATCATCTTCAATGTTTTCCTCAGCTAATGCCTAAACCACTCAAAAACACATGCATGTGATAAACGTTCACTGCCATATACTTCTTTCAATAAATTATAAGTTTCAGTAGTGGATTTTTCAAGTTTTTCACAAGAAATTTCACAACAATTTGTTGCTCTATTTATTACACTAACCATTTTTCCAACAAAACAAAATTAAATTGAAAAAAAAAACTAATGTAAAAAAAGGCTATAGCTATATGGATTTATTTACTGAAGCGAGAGGTACTGCTTTCGAAAGAGAAGGCTTCAAGCTAAACAGTTGTTGGTTGCTGGCATTTGGCGCATGCATACTTCTTCTGCAGCAGCGTCAGTCTTGTTATTTAATATCTATACCTCATATATGCTAAATCTTATCATAACTGATTGTTCAGACAAATGAATTAAGTCATCATTGAAAATATCAGGGTTTGAGGAAGCACATTTAAATGCTGATACAAAATACTTATAAGTTTTAGCACAATTACTTTTAACGATATTCATTTTTTGTAGCTGACAGATTAACCTTTAGAATTCGGCAGATTCTAAGTTAAAATATCCCTTCCACTCGGCGCTTTTAGGCTTGAGGCAAAATTTTCTTTCCCCCGCTCGGAACACTGGGAAGCTCAAATTCGCTGGGTGTGGTATTGTTGGTTCATCTTGTTACAAAGGAGAGATAGTAAGGGTTGCAGTTTTTGAATCAGTAATCATTCACGAGAAAGAAAGATCCTTAATATTTGGCGCCTTATCTTATAAGAATTTTTTTTTCTGATTTCCTGGTTCCCATTATTAATTTAATGACTTGTAAACTTTCAAATACATATTTTGATTTTATGAGAATTGAAAATTTTTAAATATAGGCACATGTCTCTTTTTAAGAAAATTCCAAAGTTTAAAAATGTGTTTTCTAGATTTTGGTGTACAACATTTACGAAGAACTAATAAAGTAGAATTGATATGATTGACATGTTGACTAGAAAACATGTAAAAGTAAAAATTATTTTATTATTTTACATATTACTTTTATTTGCTCCATATTGTTAAGGAAATTGTTAAAAATAATTTATTCTGAAATAAGATTTTATTGTATCATTTGCTTAAGTATCAGATATATTGATGAAGAATTTGGAGCAATATAGACTAATATCCCTTAAGTATGAGAAAAATATTACGAAAATATTAATAAGGCATTGTATAATAGTTATTTGTCTGTTAAATTAACATTAGAATTTTTAAAAATTTATTCTATTTTTGTGAAATGTTTTCATGTTCCTTGATAGTTTTAAATTTTGAAAAAATTATCATAACTTAAAGTCAAGTATTATGTAAATTAAAGTTTTCAAAAAAAAAAAAAAAAAAAAGAAAGAAAGAAAGCGACAGCTATACCATATCACTAAAATATTTTCTAGAAGCAAGTACGTTCAAACAATATTAAATTAAAAGTTTCTGTAATCACATGACTATACTCTCTGAGAGTACGATAGTTCAATCATAAGCTCCTTGTAATAATTATATATATATATATATATATATATATACACACACACACTATGTTCTCATTATTGCAACTTACACATTTAACTACCATATTGAAACCATGTAATTAAAAATAATGCGTCATGTTTTCAAAATTGTTCGACGAAATATGTAAAAGAAGGAAAAACTTTAAGAACAATATGATTTTACTTTTCATATTTACGCCCTTTTAATGCACAAAAAAAAATCAATGTACACCGAATATTTTGTAATCAATTTTATTTGATTTTATAGTAACATCGCATTGCAAAGCAATAGGAAGGCAAATGGTGATGGACTTCGTAAATTTCAACCTCGGTCAAGCAATGGGGCAGCACCCACTCACTAAACTTCCACACCACACCACACTACATAATGACTTAAAATCTCGACAAATTTCACAGCCGGTTTTCAATTGAACGGGACTCGAACTCATGACTCAACCCTGGCTAAGGGTTTGGGAAATCAATACTTGGCTACCTTTTGTGTTTAAATGTTATCAAGTGAAATTTAAAAAATAATTGTCAGCTTAATTGAATACGTTTCAAAGCTACTGAGTAAATCTTAAGTACAACAAGTAAAAGAAAAACTTTCAATTCATTCATATATTTCAATGAAAATAATATGTAACAGTTTCTTTAATATCAAATCTTCTTATAAATCTTTAATCTTAAAGGAAAAAAATGTATTAATTTGTTCTTTTTTTTTTTAGTTTTTTTAATATTTATTATCGTTTCCGAGCCTTCTACCTCTTTCCATGAAAATGAGTTATCTACTTTCTCCTCAAAATTAGTTGATACATCTAAATCAATCTCGTTATCTTCAAAAATACTGTTTTCTAATTCATCTCCCAAATCTGAATCACTATCATCAAAATTTTCTTCACCTAAATCTCTCATTAAATTCTTAATCTCTATTTCTGTGAGAAATTTTCGAGGCATTTTAAAAAACCGAAGAAAAAAAAAGAGAAAAGAAATATCTAGCGTTCATAGACAACATTAATTCATTGAATAAAGTATTCTTTCGAAACTGGTTGTTCCTAAATGTCGCCAATGATAAGGAATTTGTGAACAACTGATAACGTTGGCGAAAAATGTCCCCACCCAATAGCGGACAATAGAAGCAAAATCGTAAAAAAGGACAAGGAAAGTCGTAAAAGGGTGTGCTGAAAAAAAGGGGGGAAAGAACTCTCTCTAGATAGCTTGGTACAACAGTAGTACCGGAGCCGAAGCGAGAGCAAAAAAAAATTTTGGTACGGCATATGTACCGCCGCATATGTACCGCCGAGTTCTACAGGTTAATGGCATATAGTAAATGCTGTTGGTTGCATTCTCACATGAATGAAAGATTTCAATCTTTTCTTTGATGTCAATCAGTAAGTAATTATTTCATTATGGAAAAAATTCCAAACAAATCAAACAATCATGACCTGTTGCCCATTGTTCAAAATTTACCACTCCCTCAGATGATTGGTTTATTACTATAGTAGCCAAAAAGAATAAACAAATGACCTGCACAATTGTTAAATCTATAGTTGCCTTGTCACATGTCAAGATAACATCCGTCAAGGCAGTGTTGAAGATTCCATACGAAGGGACAGTACACCCGAGTACCAAGCATTTGTATTCCATTAACTGTCTAATCCAAAGGAACAAAGTTAAAGTGGTTTTGTAAATAAGTCAATTGGACTGTCTCAAATTTGTGTAATATCCTAATCATGGGCATGTTCAGATTTACTTTGTAATCAGGTAAGAAACATATGGTCTGAATAGAATAAAATGCAGATCAGAACATGTTTATGCATTCAGAAGTGACAATGTTATGAGGTAGGCTAGATTTTTAATAAAATTTTACACTAAGATGCAAATTTTTAAAGATGGCTCTGTGACAACTGCACAGTATTAGGAAGAGGTCCTATACCTCATTTATGAGACTTTATACTGCAGTAGCTGGCTTTGACTTCTCCTTTATGGAAGATAATGCCTGTCCACACTGAACCAACATCATTGATAAGTAGTTGTAGAGTGTGAGGTATTTCTTATAATGTTTAGCTAACAAATTTCCCTGACCTTAATCCTATCGAAAATCTCCAGGCTGCTTTATACCTCCCTCTTCCAGGCAGATAATTGGAAACTGCCCTAATGGAGGATTAGTTTAGTTTTCTATTAACGTTGCACTAGAAGCAACATGAGGACCCCTAATGGAGGAATGACCCTTGCTAACATCTTTAATGGTTGACCATCTCATAGAAAGCATGAGCACAATTACTGAAAAGTTTGTGTGAAGATCTTTTAATGCATAGACATATTTTCCAACTTCAAGTACAATTTTGTATTAATCAAAACTTTGCTTTTCTACTTTCATTGATATTACCATTGTATGCTTAAGCCAGTATAGATAGGAATTTCCTTTAATCAAGTTCATTAAATTTTAAGAGTGTGATTTAAAATGACCAGATTTAACAGCATATTCAAACATGTTTGATAAGTAGATGATAAATACTATATCACACATAGGTGGATCTTCAACATGGAAGATATCTATGGGTAATTGAATAATGTCTGATAAACACAGAAATATTTTAAACACATAACATAAAACAAATATTTCTAAATATTGAATATAAAATGTTAGATATTGCAATACAAAACAGAACACTAAGTCACTGTTTCAGACTCTAAAAAAATTAAGAACATCCACATACCACAGCTCTTCTAATGTACACATATTCTCGGCTGTACATTGGATACTAGAAAAGAAGAAAAAAAGTATTACATTACGTTATACATTAAAACAATTTTTATAATTTTTAAAAATAACTGGAAAAAAAAACAAATTAGTTGAAAAATTGAAATGATTTCATCTGTTTAAATTTAAATATTTTTATTAAATGCAATAAATTTCATATAATCTAACAGGAAGGAAAATAACATAATCCTCTTACATGAACTGATTAGATTGCATTTTTTAGATTTTAGAATAAATTATTGATCAATATATTCTTACAGGATAATGCATAACCCAATGCATGACTTCACAACCCTCTTTAGCATCTTCTTTGTCTATGACATCAAGTTTTATAACAAGTTTATCCCATTTTTTTCTGTATTCAATATCAGTCTACAAAGGGGAGAAATCATACCATTACAGCAGTGTATAAATATACAAATAGAAAACAGTTGTGTTGCACATTTGGAAGAATAAATTTTAATATTTTATAAAAACAATCATGACACTCACTCATAATCAAGACTTTCTCAGAAAAAGTCTTTTAACATTAAAAATAATTTGCGAATCAGAACAATTAAATGTTCATTTTTTTTGCTCTTAAAAGATATGTAAAAATATTTGCTTTAGGAATGAATTCATTGATGTTAATTCGAAAATAAACAGTTACCATTATTGAAATTAAAGAAATAAAACCAGGTATATTAAAATAGAACTATAAATTCGATTCACTTACATTGTGTAAAAAGTATTTTAAAACTGAGGGCTTTTTTAGGTAAAATTTACAAAAGCAAATACTTGATTGTTTAATTGCATAAAAACACCAATTTAAAATAACAAGGAATTCAGAATGTTCAGAGAAATTTGCCAAATAAGAATTTGTGTGAAATGATCACTTTTAAAAAGAACCAATTGTAGAATTAAGAATTTTTTCCATGTACAGTAGTAATGATTTAATTAAACTCTTAAATACTGCTTTTGATATTTTTAAGAATTTATTCCCAAGAATTAAACATATCTTTCATGAATTAAAAAAAAAAAAAAAAAAAACTTGATAATAATGACTTATCATGAAATTTCTCAAGGAAATAAATTCAATTACACAGAACTTGTTAAAATTTTTCACACATTTTAATATTAAATTTTTTTATTATTAAATAAATAAAAGGGCTGTTCAATAAATCCTTAGAAATTCTGAGAAATGGTGCTCATAGCACAGAAAATAGTTTGTTTTAAATAAGCATCATGATTCATTAGACAACTGTCTCAGTTACTGATATTCTTGTTCATGACGCCTTTCACCTCTCGAAAATTCGTCATAACTTTCTCTGCCAATGAAACCATCTTCATCTTTTTTTTGGAAAAGATTTACTGGAAGTAAGCCAATGTTTTGATTTCCGGAGCATAACGATGGATCCAGATCTCACCAATCTACTCAACGCTGCAGCAATGATATTTTGATTTAGCAGCAAATGACTACCAAATCAAAGCTAACTTATGAATCAATGTCAAATTTGTTTTGGCTCCATTTAACAGATAGTAACAAACATTTACCTTAATGATGCCATCTGTCTTCAAGTACAAATATTTTTTAAATCATTCTCATACTAATAGGCTCAAAAAAAAAACAAAAAAAAAAAATTCAATGTATTGCCCATTACTAGCTATACATTTCCCCATCTCTAACAGTTTGTCCTCGCCAAAAAAAAATTCATCTTTTGAGGCAAACCAGTCATTTTCGAAGGATGTGATGTACTGTTCGGCAAGTGCATGTCCCATCAATGCAAATAAGTGAAAATCAGATGGAGCCAAGTCTAGTAAGTAAGCCACATGTGAAAGTATTTCCCAATATTATACCTCAATTATTTCCTTGATCAGTTTTGATGTGTGTGTTAATGCATTATCATGATGCAAAATGACTTTGTGTTGCCTTTTTTGATATTCTGGTCATTTTTCATGCAAAGCTTGATTCAAATCGATCATTTGTTGTCGGTTGCATTCAGTATTACATAATGATTTCACCAAGTTTTAACATCTCATAATAGATCACACCCTTCTGATCCCACAATCATTGTCTTTTGTCATGGCAATTTGGACTTGTTATTGATGTTGATGGCTGGCCTGGAGTTACCCGTGATCTCTTATGTTTCAATAATCCAAAGCATATCTATTTTCCATCACCAGTCACAATTTGATGGAGAAATAACCATCTTTTGTACTGGCAAGCAGCATTTTTCAAGAAGTTTTTCAGTTTACTTGCTGCCTTCCATTTAGTTCATATGGAACTCCATTTCCCCATTTTCTGGATCTTTTCCATGGCTTTCAAACATATGGAGATGGCTTCTAGTGTCATAATTTATCCACAAGTTGTTGTTGCATTTGAGCACCATCCCCCTCCAACAATGCTTGCAATTAGCTATCTTTAAACTTTTGCAGTGGCTTTCCACATTTTTCATTTCTCACATAAAAACTGTCACTTTTGAATTTTTTAAACTACTCAAAACACTATGATTTACCAACAGCATGCCCACCATAAGCTTTGATAAGAATTCGATGTGATTCTGCAGCAGTTTTCTTTAAATGGTAATAGAAAATCAATGCTGTCTGCAAATCATAGTTTCTAAGCACAAGGTTCGACATGTCTAACACTATTGAAAACTATGCTGTAGCGTGAATTTTCTATTGTTGTGAGTTGAAAATCTTTACCAGAAGTCAAAAGAAGAAAATGGCATCAATGACACAGTTTGGCATTAACTACATTGACAACTACCACAATTTATCGGCAAATTCCAGTTTTATATTAACTCACCTGGTTGATAGAATTTAAACTTATGACATTAAGATAAATTATGCATTAAAACTCATTTGCAAATCATTCAAATGACAGGAAGGGAAATTAATAGTCCTTTATGTGGTATATTCACTAACATTTTATGGGCATTTGAAATAATATGTGCATGCAATTTATGTCGGAAAATTATAAAATAAAAAAAAAATTAATCAGAAGATGTTTAGTTGTATATATATAATTTGTAAGCCTCTAACACTTTACTGACTTTTTCCTTTTCTTAAGTGGTGGGTCAAAACAAAATCAAACATTACAAATGGTCACAATATACTGATGAGAAAATCAATTTACAAACTAAATGCTAAAGCAGTACCATAAAAAGGTGGTTGAGGAAGTATATGGTGATAATGCAACAAACAATGCAAACACATAGATATGAGTTTTTAAAATAAATATAGAGAATGATACAAAGAGTCATTGCAATGCACATAAGCATTATGAAGCAATGTATTGATGAAATCTGCTTAAAATTTCAAATAAAATTTCATTGAATATGGAAATAAATAGCATTATTGAAAATGCACAGATATATAAGTATAGTCTTAAAAGAATATATATGACAATTTTGTATACTTTAACTCAGTATTTCTCGTTTTTCTAACTTTTTAAAGTGCATCTAAAAGAGAGAAGGAAAAAAAAAAAAAAAAAATTACACTTTTAAAAACTTACCTGGACAGCAAAAAATGTTCTTGCAGGCACATCATAAAAAGTTCCCATTACTGTAACACATAAAAAAAAAAGAGAGACTATTATCAAAAATAAATTTAAAGTAGGAAAGTAATAAAAGATTTTAAATTGAACAACATTTTAAAGGCGAAAAAAGAATACATCAGATATTTATACAATTTTCAAAACATTCACAATTCAAACTTAATTTGCTGAAATTTTAAATTGAGTAATTTGTTTTTATGAAATAAAATTATTTATTAATTATCTCTTTAGAATCAATTTCAATGACATAATCTACAGAGATTAACTTTCTCACTTCTACAGATAATCTAATTAAGAAATTATTACAAAAATTATCTAATTTGAGATTCAGTTATCTCACTCTATAACATTTTTAAAAATACATAATATTGTATTTATTTTAGATGTGTTATTAACTTTCATCGCAGACAAAGTTAAAATTCGTCATATTGTTCTCAAATGCAAATTTGTAATAACTTCACACACACACCTCAATTTAAATAAAATAAAACTAAATAGTTAAATTTATATTTCATTTTAATTAATTAATTATATTTCTATTTTAAATATTTACTGTAATAATACCTTAGGACATTTTAAAGGTATAAAATCAAGATAATTTTTTCACTTTTAAAAGTAAAATTATTAGCAGGATAATAATTACACAGAGCATTTGATTATACTTCAAGGAGATGTATAATTAAAATTAAGAGATAAAAAAATGTTTGAATAATGAGTATTAATTTAATTGAAAAATAAATATTACTTAAGAAAGCATGTTATATTTTGAATCTAATTATGTTGTTTATAAGCATTATAATGTATGGGACCAAAGAAAAAGAGATATTACTTAAATATGATTTAACTGAAATAATATTGAGAAATATATGCAGCATTAATAGATTTTGACTTTCAATGCCAGTGTTATTTGTCATAGAAATAATATAATTTTCTTTCGTTACCAAAAAAAGAAAATAATGTGCTCATATTGGTTTATCTTATTAAAATGCAAAAATGTTTCATACGCTCCTGACATATACAAGAAGTTCAGAATCTTCTTATGGCATATTCTACTTTAATAGAATAAATTCTATTTAAGTGTGCATACTGAATTGCTCTTACATGATAACAATTACAGGAAATTTAAATAAAAAAAAAAATTCTCCTCTGAAGTGAAAGAGTAAAATGTTCTGTAAATTAAAAGTGGAACTTGTGTAAAATCAAGTTGACCCCATGAAAATTGATGCAATTTTAGCAAAAGTTACATCAATTATTTCCATGGTCAAAAATCCTTTATTCAATTCAAGATAGCAATGAATGGGCCTCTACTTTGTGAATCCAATGTCAAATAATTTATTGATATATGAATTCAAGTGGTGGTGTGTGGATTCCAATACTTTTAAAAATAAGCCATTTGGCCAATTCTCTGAATTTTTTAATCTATAAAGTTAAAGCAGGGATTAATTTTAAAACATTAATGAAAATAGATAATATAACTCTTCATTAAATTAGGATTAAACAAGGTTACATAAAATCTCAAGGCGAATAGTAAAATAAAAACTGCACACTTTCCTCTATTGGAGGAATATCACAATATTCAGCAACACTTTCTATTTTTGGTGCAATATTGCATCGTTTGGTAACACTTTCCATTTTTAGCATATTTTTGCATTGTTTGATGAAAATGATTGACAGGATTTTACACAAATATCCCAGAGGTTTTTTAATAATGTGATGCAATATCTCATTACTAATAATAATATGCACAGTTATCTATACCATTTTTATAATATAATTTTTTTAAAAAAAAATTTCAGATAATGAACAAATAAAAGAAGTAACACTCAAAAAATGAAATAACTTACTTTTATATTCATATAAATAAGAGTTTGGAAATGCCTTTCTCCAAACTTGAATACATTCTTTTTGTATAACTGCTTCCCATCCTTCTTCAATAAGTTTGTTAACAAGGCCTTTCCCCTGTATGGGATTTGTTGGGTGATCGTCACTGCTTCGATATCTATCCAATTCACAAATGCAGCTATAGAATATGAAATCTACTGGTAAAAATACTAAACTTCATCAGGAATTTTGAAAATAATAATAATAAAAAAAATTAAGATTGAAATTTAAGTATGCTAAACTCTTTGGGACAATAAATGCACAACAAAGTGAAATCTAGAGTAATAACTCACACAGATTTACAATTTCTGAAATACATCATTTCTTCAAGAAGAAACTCGTCCAAATTCCTGAAACTAATTCATAAAGAGCAAACTAAAATAAAATGTTACATGCAAAAATAATCAAGGAAGCAAAATAAACATTAAATCATACAGCATCCTTATGACATGCCACACTGAAATCAAATAAGCAAAAATATCACAAATAATTTAAATGCTACAAATTTATAATGTATTCAATAAGATTAAGAAATCAATTAAGTAAACATTTTGTTATTTTATAACCAAACATTTAACACTTTTTTTTGTTCTATATAAATTACTAATTTTTATAACCTTCCAAAAATTAAAATATATATATATATTTCCATATTACATATAAAAAAATTACTAGATTAATAGCATATCTCATTGAAATTATGAAGAGTAATTGTTAGATGACTTTAATTTAAAAAAATACTTTCCTTCTCAAAAAGTTGCAAATTACATTCATTCAATGGGCTCAGCTTTAATATTGCCCACTTAAATTTTTCGTCAATAAATGATAGAATGTGGCAATCCATATCACATTCCATTAAATGGCATTCGACCAATCGATGAATGCCATTTTCAATCAGTGTTATCGGACATCATTATCGCTTGATCATTTTTACACTGATTAAGTTAAAGACATGCGACTTGTGCCACTTTGAAGTAAGTTTTTTTTTCTACATGGTAATGGCTAAGCTTTCGGTAAGTATTACAGTTTCTAAGTATCTGGGAATCTTGAGGGAAAATTTAAGGTGGGAATTTTCTTAAAAGCAAAAGTATTTGAATTAAAGTTTCAACTTGTTTTGAAATAAAGAGTGCAATTGTGGGATGTCAGTCAATTGCCAGATGACATTACTTTAATTCACTTAAATGCAACTTGAGGATTTAAGTAAACACAAGGGTAGTATCAGAAACATGTAGTGTGTGCAAGAGGAAACACTAAAAGAACCACATTAATTTGAGTAACTTTTATGTAAATAGCTTGTATATATAAATGTCATACAAAAACTTTTAAAAAGGAAAATTAAGTGTTATTATAAAGGTTTACACCATTGGCAGTATTGACACACTTTTTTTGTCTTAAGAATTTAAAAACATTCTATAAACATGTTCTTTATATCAAATAAAAATATAAAATTCTATTTGATATTAATATACAGGAGCAAAAAAATACATGAAATAAATTTTATTTAGGAAAGTATATTGAAGGATTAAGAAAAAAATTGAGAATTATATTAGAATAAGATGCATTTTGTAGAATTGTGAAATCAATATATATGATACAATCAGAGCACTTTTTTTTAAAAATCTTAAATGATGCTTTGAGTTCAGGTCTCGTTCTTCAAGACAATCGACTTTAAATGCGCATCCAATACATTTAATTCCTTTCAAGTTCCTTAAATATTTTAAAAATTTATCCTTTATTATTCATATTTATAACTTTCACTATTCATATTTTATTTATATCCATTAAAAATTCAATATTATTTAGAACTACAAAATTTCAGCATTACTTATGATATAAGAAATCAGTTTCACAAATCAACTCTATTATATAAAATGTGCCTGCATGATAATCATTCTTTTTATGAGAGTTGATGAAGCAGCAACAGCTCTTGCAGCAATATTTAATTGGCTTGATGGTATGTAGTAACTTTTCCATAATTTACGAATATACGACCTTCATCGATTAGAATTAAATTCATATTTTTTCCCCTAAAACTCTTTTTCCCACGAGTAATTCAAATAAAATAAAATAAAAATGTTCAAAAAACTTGTTTTCTCTCTTATGACAAGGATTATATTTAAAAAAAATAAAAGCTGGCATAAATAAGTAATTCATACTTAAATATTTCTTCATCTGTAATTTTCTCGTCCTCCCATTTAAATAGAGTAGCGCCTAACAAAACTGACAGCGGTCGACGCTTCGATCGCAAGCTTCTGGCCAGCTGTGAAACTATACGTCCAATAGTTTGTTCCGTATACAATTGATTATACAAATTCCAAATCTGAGACATACGTCTGACTCTCTGCGAGGCAATGAAATTACACTGACTAGTTAATATTTCACCTAGAATTATAAGTTTATCATTGCAATGTGATTTAAAATCTTGCCACAATTTTTTTCTACAGTCCAGTTCTAATATGGATTTAAACGAAAATAAACGGTTTTTCGAAGCATCTATTGATGCAGAAAGAGACAGGCGTCTTTTAAATTCAAGAGAAAATTCATTTTCATTGTAATTGCGATAGCAATTGCGAAAATTTCTAGCAAGTTTGTTGTAAACGAAACATCCATTCATCTTTGAGAATGTACCGGGTAAGCTTACAATATAAAAATAGCGAGTTTTGTACCAATATGGTACAGGTTTTTTTAGGAAGAATAAGCTTAATTATATCAGCACCATGATAAAATCACAATTAAGCGTTTTCAAATTAAATTGCGTACCACGTTCTCAAGAAAAAAAATGTTAGCTTTACATTTTGACCGGATTGATAAACAAAACACAACAGTCACAGTTTAAAACATGTTGAATATTTTTCTGTATCAGTACTTTATAAAAAAAATTATCCATTTAGTTAATTCATTTTTAGAGATTATCATACTTTGAAAATGATGAGAATTATTAGTCACTTTCAGATCATTAACCTATAGATTGAATGCGCTTAAGTATATTTTCCTTCTGTGGACAAATATTCATCACAAATTTTTTCCCCAGAACCCTCCTTCGTTTATGCTTTTCAACACGGATCACATCATGCATAAGCAATATCCTGAAATAAACATATTTTATCATTTGCGAACAAAAGTTCACTTCGCAAATTAATTTTTTGGAATATATCAACATCAATAAAGTTCTCTATAAAAAAAAAAAAAAAAAAAAAATTTTTTTTTTTTTTTTTTTTAAAAAAAAAAAAAAATATTTTTTTTTTTTTTTTTAAGAAATGGTGGGATTCTATAATTAATATTAAAATTATTAAGCATGGCTAATGTTTCGTGTAATATACACTGTTAAAAATAAATTATTCTCTTCAATTTTTCATCAATATTTCAGTATTCGAATTTAAAGGAATTCTGTAGTGAAATTTTGTTTATTGTATAATATGTACACTTTCAATTTAAAAAAGAAACTGTTCTTTTTACTCAAATCTTTCAGCTTAGTTATAAAGGATAACTTTCAGTAGTTCCAAAGTATCATTTGAGATTGCGCTCAACCTAATATCGGATTATTTACTTAAATAAAAAAAACAATATTGTAAAAAAATAATATAGCATTTTAGAAAAATTACTTTTCTCAGAAGCTTGTGTTTAGCCTATTACAGACATTGATGAAAACATTTTTGCCACAAATCTAATTAATTTCTTTGAACATGATATTTAAAAAGAAAAAACTTCATACATCACTTTGTTTTGTCTGAATCATCTTATGGGATTCTAACCAGGAAAAGACCCCACCCTCCCTGATAGTTACAGACCAATTTCCCTATTACCTATCATTAGCAAAATTGCAGAAAAAAATTGTACTTAATAGATTAAAAGATTTCATCAATTTAAACGATATTTTAATCCATGAACAACATGGATTCCAAGAAAAACTGTCCACATCTCCAGGAACGTCTTAAGACATGGGGCAACTGGGCCAGGGCCTTGCCTTTGTGGGGCACTCGTCTCGTTCTCTACTCGGCCTGAATAAGATCATGATCAGAATAATTTCAATCGTCAAATGTTATTCCTAGACATGACTGGTTGAAGACAGTTACTTCTAAATTAAATATTTCTCTTTATGATGTTTGCTGAGAATCGAGGAAAATATTAGTTTATTTCTATAGCGAGATATGTCCAATCTATTGATAAAAATACTGCTGTGGGAAGGACAGTCATAGACACTCTGTCCAGCGATCTTTTATTTATTTGCACACAGGAGTTAAGCATCGCCCACGAATAGACAAGAGATACACTTAACCCCCCAACAGAAGTGACAAAAACACATTCCCTATTTTATGACAGGGGTCAGGGCTAATAAAAAAGAGGGTTGAAATGACCCTGAAGGGAATCATAATTTTCAGAAAATGAGTGGCCTACAGTTCTAAATCGACTTCCTTTCTTTAAATTTAATTTGTTTGAAACGCAAAGTATATTATGTTTTTTTTTGAATTGTGCTTTTCAGATTTAATAATATATAAATATTTATATCGCGTCAAAATAAAATAATTTGCAAATCAAAATTTTGCTTTGTATTTGCTTTTTATACAAAGTATAAAATAATAACCAGTTTAAAAAATTCTGCTCTTTTTTTTTTTTTTTTATAATTCTCTCTCTCTCCCTCTGAACAACAAGAAATAATCTCTTAACTGTTTATAAAATTGTATATAAATATATCAATGAACTCTTTAGAATACTTTTATATTGATTAATATGGATAAGTGCGCGCTCCCTTCCTTTTGAATGCACTATGGTCTTCCAAAAGAGTTTCCAATGTGTATTGTAATTCAGAGAAATATTTTTATTTGCTTCTAATACGGAAAGTATTCTTTTATTCGTTTAAAAATTCAAATGACTGTCCTTTTTATTATTATAGAAACCCAAATAAAAAAGAACATTTATAAAATGAAGATATTACATTGCTACAGATTTTTGCAATGTTGTATAAATATAAAGAAACAATCATATAATAGGAATCCTACAGTACGATTTGATAATTAGATAAATAAATGCCTGTACAATAATTTAATGTTTTAAGAGTAAACAAAAAGTGCAGAAATTCTTATCCAACACAGTACAAAATAAGAGATTTTTAATGTATAAGACCCTCACTAGAAATCTTCTATTTGCGTGTGTATGTTTAATCAGATTTTTCTGTAGGAAATGGAAATTATGTATATAATTTTAGCTCTTATACTTTAAAACTTATAATATATTTATACTTTATCATTTATCAATACTTTATTACTTACTAATACTTTATCACATATTAGTATAAAATATTTTTAATGAAAATTATTTATATGAATATAATTCTCCTCATTAATAATTTATGTAATAATGTTCTTTAATTTTTGGAACCTATGACTTCTTTTTATCATAATTCTTTGTTTCGTTTGATAAGCATAATAATATGCATAAGAATATTTTGTATAGTCACAAACATGTATTCTACAGATTTAACGTGTATCAGTACTTCAACATGATGGGTCTTAGGTGCCAAGAGGATTCAAACCCACGATACTACAGAAAAAACAGTGGCTACAAGTTCGAAATCATAACCACTTAATTATCGCTTTAGATTTAAACTTAAAATATAACAATAATTCAGAATAATGTAACATATTTTTTTTCCTCAATAAAATAGAAAGGAACAAAAATGACTTTATGCAAAACCTTTATATACCTTTTTTCTTTATAGTACTAAGAAATACTTTATAGTATTAAGAAACACATGATGCATTGAAGTTTAAATTTTGCAATTTGAATATTCTTATTAAATTTTTTAAAAAAATAAGGTTTTGGTGCAATTTCGTATTGATATATATCACCGCAAACTGTTCTGAGTCAGTTTCCACCTTTATTAAAATTTATATTTTTATAATAATCACTGTACAAAATTCGGAATGTTTGTTTTTCGTACTCATTAAAAATATTTAATTAATACTGTAGATCTTTAATAAATGAAATGATTTGATTTAAAAAATGAAGAAGCCAACACTGATGGTCCTCAAACAGGAAAGTGGACTACATATTGAAACAGCGAGAAAAGTAGTTTCTTTGTAAAACTTGTATATGACGGGTGGTTTTTATGTACTTGAACGATAGGGAAGGGCAATGAAAGAGAGGGCATAGAAACGGTGTTACAATTTTTTTCCCTTAAAGTGAACATCAAACTGGACTCTTCCAATTGTGAAGGACTCGGTAGAAGCATTTTATCTTTAATTTCGAACCAAAAATAGCAAGGTATTGAGAGGTATTTGCAAATCATCAACAAAAATCAACATAAAATCATCAGAAAATGGAATAAAATAAACGCAAACCTAGAAAAATAAAACCATATAAAAGTGCTTATTTCAAAGTCAAGAAAATAATAAAAATTAAGAAAACGAAACCATCTAATTTATCTTTTTAAGTAGAAATTATTTACTGGCTATACATAGTGGCTGTTATAAAATTCTTACCATCAAGAGGACTGCCTTTTGGAGGGGAAAACGAAACTATAGTTTCAGTGAATAACGAAAATTATTTAAGAACTTTAGAACTTCTAAGTAAGTTTGATCAATTTTTAAAAGAACATATTAAAAAGTATGGCAATTCTGGAAAAGATAATCTTTCTTATCTACCTGCTACAATTTGTGATGAATTCATTGAAGTCATGGCGTCAAAAATCTTGGAAGCTATCATCACTGAAATACAGAAAGCTAAATATTATTCTATTTGCTTCGATTCTACCCAAGATGTGACTCATGCAGACCAAATAATTTTTATTTTACAATATGTCCAAAATGGTGCACCCATTGAGAGATTTTTGCAATTTAATAATATTAATGGACATACTGCAGAATATCTGATGGATGGTGTGGTTTCATTTTTGGAAAATAACAGCATTTCCCTGAATAACTGTAAAGGTCAGTCATGCGACAATGCCTCGAATATGTCAAGGAAATATTCAGGATTGCAAGCCCGACTTCAAGGGGAAAAAAATACACTATATATGTACCATGTGCAGGATATTCTTTGAATTTAATTGGCGTTCAAGCAGTTGAATGTAACTGTAATGTAACAATTTACTTGGATTTTGTTAAAAATCTTTATAATTTTTTCTCATCGTGAAACCATCATTGGAATATACTATTAAATTTAAGCTGTGTAAGAAATCAAAATGTACAGAAAAACCAAATTTCAAAAACTCGTTGGTCAGCACGCGCAGATACAATTGAGCTTTAAGCTCCGGATATTCAGAAATTGTCATGAGCCTGGATTACTATTAATGATGTGAATTACAGGCAGCGGATACTCGACTCTCAGCTAAAAATTAAAACTACTTTTAACTATGCTTTCTAGAATGACATTTTGACACGTATGCAAAGTAAAATTTATTTCTCCAAAAAATATAGATTAGTCGAAAAGGTGCTAAAATTATTTAGATCGTTAATGATATATATATATATATACTAAACAAAGATATTCTTTGACTATTATGAGTCAAAAGACCGAGATTATCTATAAAGGAGCATCAAAGGTTCAAGTGTGTAAAGACAATGGTCAATTTGCCTTGAAGGAAATAGACACTGACACATTTGGAAAACAGATCACAGGTCAAAAATTAGAAACTACCTCTTCATCAATCGACTCTAATTTAATATACAAACAGTGTGGAAAAAATATAGGAGCTTTTTTGAAATGTTTAGATTTTGAAAATATTTCTATTTGACGACAGAAAATTAAAAGATGTGCTTGAAAATATCAAAATTTTATCGATAAGAATTTAATGGAGATGAACTGAACTTGGAAAGTCAAGCATTTCGGGTACATTTATAGATTATTTATGATGGAAAACCGATGAAAAAACAAAGAGAACAAATGGAAAGAAAGATTAATAAAATATGTACTTACAAATGCAGATGAAGCCATTAAGAACAATTGTTGGATGAGGAAGCTGGATGTGGGATGAACATACCTATATTCATATATGATGAAAGAATCTGATTACAAGTTTCCCACATATGAAATTAAATGGAATTTTCTATCATATATTACTCACGCGAGTGAGAGCGTCTATTTTCCAAAACTCAATTGGTCAAAAATGAATTGAAATAACATTGACTAACTCATGTCTGAATAATTAAGCCTGAAATATGAAATGAAATATTATTAACACTGTTTAAGATTTGAATAATGATCTTGGTGCAATTTAAAAGTGTATAGAAAACAAATATTCACAAAACCTCATTTTACTATGGATTGCTTTTATTGAACTGTGATGTATACACACAAATTAGATTAAAGGGTCGCAGGTGGGGCCTATTTTTCATAATGGCCCAGGGCCTCAAGGGAAGTCTTTAGACATCCCTGCACATCACACCAGCTTCTCCGCTGTCCACTGAAATTAAGGCCGGTTGAATAATGGAAATCAACAGGTCAATTTTCTCGACATTCAAAAGCATTTGATAGAGTTTTGCAAATAGCTCTTTAAACTATAAAATTCAAATTTAAATCAAATCTCATAAACTATTAAATTCATAGTAAAAATAGAACGCTGCAGTAGAGTTAAAACTCCCTCCATACCACTACCTATGCTGGAATGAGACTGAAGGGCGCTTTGCCAACTTTATTTTCTTTTATGACTTGTTACATCCCAAAAGACATTCACGCATCAACTCTATGTACGCAGACGACACAGATCTAGCTCAAAACAAGAACCACTTTTAGTGGCTCGACACTACAAAAAATATAACGCAACTAGAAGACTGGAAGTCTCCAAATGGAAAAATTCCTGAATCCAAATCGGAGTAGAGTCTTCTTTTCAACAAAAAAAATTACGCCCGGACGTTTTATCATACAATCACAAGAACACCTGGTCTCACCACAAAATACTTGAGTTATCTAGATAAAAGACTCACTTTTAATCAACATATCACAAAACAATTAAAAAATTCCCAGCATGCGCGTATTCTGAGTACTCTAATCTCTCGGAATTCAAAATTAAGCATTAAAACAGTTACTTATCTATGCTCTGACTTCTTGCCAGATCTCACCCTTACCAGTTGTGCTGTTTGGGGTTTTGCTGCAAAATACACCTTACATAACTTGAAAAGCACAAAATACTACATTAGAACAAATTGTAAATGCTAGATGGTTCATAGAAATACAGAATTTATAACTCATTACTCCCAACAGTAAAAAGTTCATACAAAAGAACTCCTTAGCTTCTTAATAATCTCATGAACATAAATAAAACACACTCCACAAACATCTAAACATAACCCTGACCAGCTATTAGAAGACCCAAAATGTTTTACCTCGATTCTTATTAATTCACTCTAATTTCCCAAAATCTTTTAAAATAAAAAATATTCATTCTGAACCCACCTCACACCGCCCAGCACCAAACCGATCTCAATCACAACTCTCATACAAACCAGGATATCACTCTGAAAACACACTAACATATGCAACCCCATTGGTAAACTGCTTTCACCTCTCACTCTTCACCTACCCTTTCTCCGGAGGGAAAAAAAAAAAAAGTTAAATCCAATACTTTAAAAACTCTCTTTCACTAATTTTTCATCCTTAATTATCTAAATCACTCTGATAAATTAATTTTATACCAGTATGAAGCCATCCAAAATATCTTATGCAATTCTGGGCGAAAACCAAAGTCAAGCATCCCAAACTGCTCTGATTAATTAGAGTCGTTGGCTCAGGAGCTCCATGAAAGCCTGTAACGCATGTGGATTCCTAAAAAAGGAGTAGCACGTCTAACAGCACTGATTTAATCAATTATTAAAGTTCATAATCAGTAATACATAATAAATGAGTAAAAGCGAATTTTTGAGCATGGGTTTTTCTTCAAATTTCACACTTTGCATAACATCTATTTTTATGCCTTAAATTTTATGCTAAAAGGGAACATGGAGTCAAATTGAATTCATTCAATAAATAGTCTAGGCACTTTTTCAAAGGGGCCAAAAAATATCGTCACATTGCTGAGATAATCACCTCTCTTCCTATGTAGTAGGGTTTCTTTCTGGGAACCTGGGGAAATCCATAAGATTTCTGTTTTATTCTCGGAATTATATCTTCGTTCCTGGGATTTCCAGGAATCGCTGGAGCTAATCTAGTCTAGAGGTAGCTATTTTGACGACTTGACTGTAGATTTCCAACCTTGGACATCGTTGGCTGACCTCAACTGATAATTTTGGATTCGTTACCCTGAATCATCCCTCTGGATGAAGGGAATCGTTCGTCCATCTGACGGGTGTAATATGAAAAAAGAAGATTAACGACGCTGGATTGGTGAGAATTTTTCCAGCTAGCCGTGGAAGGAGTATCTGTCAGATAAATTCTGTCTTATCTGTGTAGTTGAGTTTTTTACAAGAGTGTCGGGTTTTAAAGCAAACATTTCGAATAACCAGACAAAATCTGATCTGAAGTTCCAAGATCTTGATTTATGAGGATAACGTAAGTATAATACTTTAAAACTATTTATTTATTTATCTTATTTTATCGATACTTGTGTTTATTAGAGCTATTTAATTGCATCAGACAATTTGAAAGAAGAATAGACCCTCAAATTGTTGGGAGAATATTTTATAAGATATCTCAATATATTTTATTTATTACTTTTTCTAACCTTAGCTGTGTGAGATTCTTATATTTTGTTATTTTATTATGTATACACATAATATGAGCATTCATAAACAAGAAATCGGATATACAAATTAAATATCTGTTAATACATAATAATATTTTTCGTGTATACACTGAAAGACTCAGCACAAAGGAGTTTTGGCAAGTATTTATTAATATTTATCTCTTAGTAGAAACATTAGAAAATAATTGATTCAGCTTGACTGGTTATTCAAAGAGCATGCGAGTCAATGAAGGATATTAATTTTAGTAATTATTTTTCAAAATGTGAATTTTTCCCTAGATTTTTAATTTACAAATCTTTAATTGTAACATTTTCCATGCCATTACCAATTTCTGCTTTTTAGTAAAAGATGATAGTTTCATTAAAAAAATATACAACTTAATTTGGAGAAAAGATTTTTTCCTCATGTATAGGATAAAGTTGAAAATAAAATCAGAGACAGCAACATGCAGCAAGATAATAATAGTGTGATGTTTATTTGATATAAACAAGCAAATCTTTTGTATTCAATTTTTAATTTCTTCTTTAGAATAATTATTTGTCCTTCGAAATACTTCTTTTTGTGATTTTGACAAACTGCCTTTGAAAAGTATTTCTTATTAAAATATATAGGGAATCTTTATTACATACAAACAGATTTTAAAGATTTTGTTTTGTTCACAAAATTATAATTAATTTGCAGGGAGTATGATGAAAATATATTTGATAGCACCATTTACTCTTCTAAACCTTTATCAGATTTCTTTGATACTTATATTACATACACCTATTTTAATACAAATACAAATCGTTAAAACATGAAAATTAATCAGTCGAGACTGAAGTCGAAAACTGAAGGAAAGACGAAGTCTTCTTCAGAACAAAACCGGAACTAATTAAGATATGCATTTAACTTTTGACATATACAGTCTTTATTACGCCTATATTGATTAATTCTTCTTTTGATTTGTAGCATTTTAGTATATAATATAGTTCGTATATATAATATTTAGTATTATAGCCTTTAGTATATATAGAGTAAATTATGATATTATACATATAATATATACACGTCGGACCCATTTAACGAGTTGCTAAACCAGAAGAAGAAGTTCATTAGTGTGGAAAATCTCGTTAAATAGAGATTCATCTGGTTTCAATTTTTCTAGTACTTGGAAAAATTTGCAGTATAGAGAGTTGTAATGAATGGAGGTCTGACTGTATATATATAATTTAATAGATCGAATAAAAATATTGTTTCAAATTTTGTTGAAACAAATTACCTTAATTATTGTATTAATTAATTGTTCTGTAATGTAACACATACAATATTTGGGATCTACTTATTTTTCCTTACAATTTATATATTTCTTTCAGATATAAAATATAAATATAACTCTTTTGAAGTATGTTGTCTCAATTAGGTCCTTTGTTTGGCAGTATTTCAAAAATAAAATGAAGAAAGTGCAAATGCATGAAATGTAGTAGTATTTTGAAGTGTAGAGGTTATGTCTAGCGGTTTGTTGGTTTCAAACGGATACATATCACAAAGCGAACTCAATCTGTTCGTCAGGATTAGAAAATCGAAATTATTGTATAAGAAAATTCTGATATTATATGATATCAGAAATTACTTCTGAACAAAAACCCTTATTATCATATTTTCTAAAGAAAAAAAAGAAACGCTAGAGGAAATTGGTAAAGAACTTGTTGTGTAGATGGACTTAATGTAAAATGCAACAAAAAAGCACTTTATTAGGAGTCCACATGATAAGTTGCTTCACTTCTCCCTCAAACCCTAGTGATGTCAGAAGCTTGTATATAACAGTATAATGTGATTAAAGCCTCGGGTTACTAATAAATTTACACAAGTTAACGCTGGACTTCGTTGGCCCTTGACGCTCTGATGAGTTTACATCGCTTAAAATAGACGATATTTGAACATAAACTCACTTCAATGAGGAATGAAATCTTATTTAGGGAATGTTAAGAATTAGGGATCCTTTCAGCAGAAAATTGTGTTAAAGCAGTTGAATAAACTAAAGAATTTGAATTTTAACAAGAAAAGCACAGTTGCGTGTTACTGATGGGCAAAATGATGGTTGACCGGAAAATAATGAGTTGTGAGAATCAATTGTGTCTATGCACACGCCACACTATCACCGTGTAAGTGTGTTGCTATAATAAACAAAATAGATTTGGGAGAAAACTTGTTGAAATAGAAGATAAATCAGGAAGAAGAAGACAATGATGAAAGTGAACTATGAAGATTTGAGACAAAGCATTAGATTTAGAATTTGAAAGGTGCTAGGAACAGATTTGCTACTATCACTTATGCAGAAAAATTCTATAACTAACACTAAATGAAACTATAAAAAGATTAGAATGCTGAAGTAAACTATTCGAAAATCACTATCTCAAGAATGATATTTTACAAAAATATGTTACAGAAGAGTTTGGCTGAAGATGGTTGTTTGGATACCAAAACACGCTGAATAGTTTGTTAGCTTGGCCAATGCTTGAAAAGATTTTAGAAATAAAGTCAGCAATTTTAAAAGCCTTAATTGAGCATTAAGAAAAGAACAAATGATGTGTGTAGATTTTGAAACAGTGTATACTACAATTGTAGCCGGCTTAAAACCAGTAAAAAATTGGCTTAGGAAAATTATGCAGTCAATCACCCAACTTTGCTAACTGCAGGGTGTATTTTCTTTCGTTATTGGGGAATTTAACAATAAAATTCAGAATTTGCGAAAAATATGAAAAATTCTCTAATCAAAGATTAATAGAGACGCAACATTAATTTAATAGGATTAATGCAATACCTTTGGGAGAAAATACGAAGCAACTGCAGTTACTGTCGTATTTCGAGTTGCCTGGTAAAAGCTTGTTGTTTGGTTAGACAAGCCCAAATGATAGGGACAAGGCTTTTCTGCGAAGAGAATCAATATGCAACTCTTCCTCAGAAGAGAGAACATGGAGATTTTGAAGAAAACATAACGTTGGATGAAAAAATTAGAGAAAGCGTTACTCTAAAACAAAAGTTTTATATTGTTCAACTAAAAAAAAACACTGGTTTCAACAAATCCTTGAAACAAAATACCTTCCATTCGACTCGATGAAAATCCCTTCGAAAACCATTGTTATAAAACTGTATGTGAGCCTTAAAAGCTATTCCTCAACGTCGGTTAGTGAGAGAGGGCATTTCTGCTGCCCAGTTGTTCGTCTGAAAACTTAGAACTAGGCTGAATGATAAAGTATAAATTGCTTATGCTTTCTGAAGTATTTTAAAAATGAGTAATAAATTTATTATATATCTTTATTTTTTAGCTCATTATATAAATAAGCATTAATTTGGAATTTATATGTATCCTTATTTTATATAATTATTATTGATTTTATTTAAAATAACTTGTTTTTAAATTTTTTTGAAATATTGATGTATTCCCGGGGCCGGAACGACAATTCATTCAGGATTTCCCGGACAGCGTAATGGCGTATAGTACTATAGCAGTTGCCCGTAATATCGCTCTCGTTTGTCGAAAAAAAAAAAAATTAGCCTCAAAGGACATTTTAAAAAGAAAAGTACCATTAGTAGTAAATTTATTTTATTATTTGAAGCTTTTATTAGAGATTTATCATCTAAAATAAGTAAAAGTAAATTTTTTAGCTCAGTTAAGGATCGTGTTATTAAAATTGAAGTAAATGATAAGTATGTTATTAAATTGAATATATTTAAGCTAAATGTAATTAAATTAAAGAAGCTAGTGATAAATTATTAAATGGAACATTATATCAGCTACATGTAATTAAAATTAAAATAAACGATATTGGTTGGCGGCTTGGCGTAAAAATATAATTATTTAAATAATTAGTTTTAATCAATTAGTTCTTATTAATTATAATTAAATTATCGTATTGTCATCCAAAACAACCATGTGCATAAATTTCAGCCAATTGTGCACAAAATGTGCAAAAGCTTTTTTTAAAGTTTTTGAATCGGACAAAATTACAATTGACACAGATAAAATTTAATGCGAGTTAAAAAATCAAATTAAAATATTTATCAAGTCCTCGAGAAATGATAATTTTTTTTTCTGTCTTTAAAATGGAATTTGGTTTTATTAATATATTTGAATCTACAATGACTTAAAAATTTAATCTATTATTAAATAACTATAATATCTGTAGAATTGTTTTATTACGATAATGCTTTTAATTTATTGCTCAAATTCAAAGGTATGATTAATAATATTAATTATGCACACTTACTCTTATTTTTAATTTAAATTCTGGAGCCATAAATGTGTTGTTGAATTTTAACTAAAAAGTAATTTTATTTTTAGTATATTTTGTACGTAAAAAAATAAAATTTAGAACTTCAGGCTTTTTTCATTAATAGATCAACAATTTTTTTTCAATCCATATGCAAATGAATCATTTATATATCCATGCCATAATATTGCAATATGTATCCAATATACCCATCAAATGAATGTTTTTTTTCTCAGTACCAGTATATATACATTGAGTAACATTGAATAAATATTCCTCAAAAAAAAAAAATTAATATTTTTCTACACTCTAGTTTAATGTACATTTACAGATACCATTGCAATTGCATGAGATTAACAAATCTTAATATGTATTCTCTTTGAAAAATTCTTTATGGATTCTCTAATAACTTTAGAAAGAATTTATTCTCTTCTGAATTCTTTTATTCAAATCCAAATAAAAATTATATTGATATGCTATTTTGAATGTAATAAATATATACACTCTATAAAAAAAAACCCGACGCCTCAACAGGTTGCCGATTATGTGGAATTTCGTATGCAAAAGACATTTGGACCAAACATGCAATGATTAAAATTTGGTGTCCAATGATTGAATGGCAGGAGCTACAGCGCATTAGAACAGCACAGTCTGCAGGTGTATATAAAAAGCGATTCTCAATCTGAGAGCCAGATTTTCTGTTGCTTTGCGATTTAAGATACTTTTCAACGACTGAAAAAAGTGCCTCACCACAGTTTCGGGATTCATTACGAGCAGCTGTCAGAGATTTGAAAGAGGTCATATCATTGTGATTAAAGAGGCAGGTTGGTCAAATCAACATATGGAGGAGAGGAGGGAGGCCTTAGCGATGCGGCTTACGATTAGAAAATGCTGGGAAGAATGGTTGAGACAATGTCAGATTTCAGCGTCATGATGGCCAGCGGTCGACTTGCAGGGGCCACAGCAGGTCGGGAGGACAAGATGATTGTCAGATCGCTGTCACAGCGCCTGATTCATCGTTATCAACCATCACACGTGCGACCCCGCACAGAATTATCCACCATGACTATTCACAGACGGCTGATAGGCGAAATCTACTTTGTACCGACCGCAACGCCTTACCATTCATGCTTGCACATTGTCGAGCCACACTACGGTGGTGCTGGGCTCGATCAGGTTGGAATGCTGACTGGTTTAACTACGGTACAGTGTTTAGCGACAATTTTACTTCCAATTGTGTCCTGGAGATAATCGAAGACGTGTCTGGAAATGCCAGGGCAGCGTGTCGATCCTGCTTTCACTATTGCACGCCACACATACTCTCAACCAGGAGTTATAATGCAAGATTGCCATTTCCCATATAATAGCTGGACCACTTTTGGTATCATTAGAAACTGCCACAGCTACAATGGTACGTCGATTCAGAGACTGTTTTTTTGCCCTCGGTCTTTTGCAGTACCCTAGCCTTATTTTTCAGTAAGATAATGCTGCCAGACCACATATACGGCACATGTTTAATATGAACTGTCTTACAGCTTGTCAAACACTTCCCTGGAAGATCTCTGAATTCGAGCATGTCTCTGGGATATGATGGGAAGCAACTGCATTGCAGGGAATGCTAATGACCTAGCAAATAGAACAAATTTGGCAAAAGAAATACCGCAGGAGACTATCAGGGAGCTTGTTACTCTATACCACGTCGTGTGGCAAAAGCTTGCATCGGGCTAAAAGATGGGTCCGCTTACCTTATTGAGCTCATTACTTTGTAATTATGTAATTCTGAAATAAACCATTTTCTGAAATTGTAATCATTTTCTATTCTTTAAATAATTTTCCTATCCGCCAATTTTTGTGTCCATTGGACAACTCCTTCTTCGGTGAGTCGGTTTTTTTTTTTTTATTATTATTATAGGATATTTATACATATTCACAAATAAGTCTTCCTTCAATGGCCCATTTTTAGTATACCATTTTCTACGAAAATTCCTTGAAAAAAATGCTAAAAATATTTTTTTCTACCAGCTAACCAATCGCATAAAACTGAAAATATTAAATATAGACAAGGCGTTTCGATACTAATGGGAAAAATTTATGGGGTGATAGAAACATCTAAACAAACAGTGTCACCTTGCGATGCATAAATGGAATCAAGGGGTGAATACTAGACGTCTCTATAATGGAAAGAATAAAGCGCGAGTTTTCTCTCACACATCGTCATTTTTTTGTATCGAAGATTTCCGGAGGCAGATTTCCTGTACGTCGCCATGCCTCTGATATCACAGCAAGTGACGATGAGTGAAAAAACTCGCGCTATCAATTTCCATTACAACGTCACCGCTGCTCTCGCCTATGCATTGTATGGCGAAAATTGCTTGTTGTGCTTTCTATCGCAGCTAGAGATTTTCGCCCATGAGTTCGAAGCATCCTGTCTTAATATAATAGTGATGATTATCTATTTTCATCCATCTTTTGCTAACGAGCCAGTAGTCTAGTGATAATGGTCTGGACTCCGTCGAGTCGTAGGTTCGAAACCTTGTTGTTCAAAGCACCTGATGTGACCGGGGCTGATACACATTAAATCTGTTGAGGCTCAAAATCCTCCCAATGGCGAGGTGTGGAAGTTAGGAGAGGGTGAACCAACTAAGGGTGTCGTCCTCACTTGACCGAGTTTGTGGTAGAATCCGTCCCAATAGCCCTCATGTTGCTTCCAAAGCATTAATAAAACAACCAATCAATCGTTTTACAAAAGTTTTGAAAAGAATTTTTTAGTCAGCCGAATTTCAAACATTTTGATCGTATAGCGTAAATTTCTTTCTCATCATTATAAGGTTTTGCACCTAAAAAAAAAAAAAAAAAAAAAGCAGAAATGCAGCCTATTTAATACATAAAACTATCGTCGATGCAAAATTGGCGAAGAGACGTAGGAATAAATTGTAGTGGAAATGCATGGGGTTCATGTGGACGATCTTTCGACATGTCTTCAAATTGGTATCATAGAAAATAACGATTGGTCAACAATTTTCACATTTGGTACTTCTTCGATGGAGGGGGGGTGCCTTTAATCGAAAATATTATCAGATGGTCTATCTCGAGGTAGTGTTCTACCCCCCAATTTTATGTACAAAGAATATTTTTGCTTGTGCATTGAAATTGATCGTCGAGTGCTTAAGTATGCTGATGTCATTTTATTTACTGTTCTCATCAATCTCTTATGGTATCTGTGGATGTTATGAAATATCACTCTGAAAGATTTCTCAATGATGTAACTGACTTTAAACTCTGACAAAAGTTCCTTAGAATTGTCAACCAAAGAAATCGCACATCTAATATTATAATGGCTGGCTTTCCACTCTATATGAAATACCTAGGGTATATTTTTACCTAACAGAGAATCAAAATGTTTGATTAAATCAATGAAAAAAAAAAAAAAAAGCAAAATTAATGATCTTAAGGCTGGCATAGCAACATTATGGTTCGAAGTGAAGAAGGTCAAATTGCAATAATAAGATTTGCGGCATTCTTTTTATTATTATAACAGTCATATGGTAAACGGTGTGATGGTGATTTAACTCTGCAGAGTCGTATGTGCTTTATACTGCACCAAACAGGCGAAATTGTGATCTAGATGATTGAAAATGGTGTGCGTGTGTGTGTGTGTGGAAAGACAAAAATAAGTTAACGATGAAGGATCTTTAGGGTATACCAGTGAGGAGGGGGGAGATGCGTTATATGTTTTCCCAACGCGTGAATCCTATATGAAAGTAAAAAAAATCACTAGGAGTATCCTCAGAGATCAGAGGATTCCCGTGTCTACCTAAGAAGGTAAGCTCCGAAACGTCATATTACTCATCTAAAGGGACTGACAGTCGACGAAAACTTTCTGTATTATACGAATGCACACAAAACTCTCTCACATATGATGACATTCGATCTCCAGCAATGAACTCCAAACATAATGCTTTTTAAAATGTTGAACTTGAAATTCTCTACAAACTTGGCTAGTAAATTTTCATGAATTAAATTTTTTAACAAAACTTTTCTCCGATGTACCGGTTAATGATTCTAAAACAATGGAGTGTAAAACAATACCATTAACATACTTAACACGTTTTATGTTACTATAAAGTGAACATAAAATGACCACAATTGTAAGATTAATATATTTTTAGATCTATTATGTGGAATATACATCAACGATATTTTCAGTTTCAAGAGCAAAAAATTTACATTCTCTCAACAATAAGCAGTATATTCAATGAAATAGTTAGCAAATTTTTTAAGATTTTTTTTAGCTCCTCTCGTCAAACTCTGATGCATTACTTCTTTTTTAGCGTTCATTCTCAACATTCTTCTTGCTCTTTCTTTCTCCCCTTGTAATTTTATATCTTAATTCCTAATTTCTCTTCATTTTAGAGGCAAAAGAGTTTCATTCTTTAGTTTTCCCAATTGATTTTACAAATAAATTTTCCTTTCCTTGGAATTAAGTTGTGTCTCTCTTGTACTGATATACTTCTTCTTTTTCTCGAATAATGATTCTGATTCCCTAATGACTTGAATAGCTTTTTTCATCTTGAATTGGCTAACTCTAGATTTTTCTTTCATTTTCAGATTCAAATACTTCTTGTTAATCTGAGATAGTGATACTTTCTTCTTGTTCTCAATAATGGCATTTTATTTCCTTATAGCTTTTTTATTTTCTTCTTTTACCTTAGCAATTTCACATTGTGAGTAACTGATCTTCTCACATTTATCTTCTGAGTTTTTTTTTTTTGTTGTTTGTAGGATTAACTAATATAAAACTTCGTTACTAATCGCTTTTCTTCCGATTCTTGCAGCCATTACTTAGCCCTATCTTCCTTTTTTTGCTCCTTCTCAATCTAGTCTTGGTTATTTTTTTTCAACATTAGCCCTACAAATTCTTCCTTATTGTATTCATTACTAAATATAATGATTTTTACGTTTTCAACTTTATGAGGGATATTTAGATGATCTGATGATTAAACAAAATCTTATAATTTTGTTCAACTAACTCTCGGTTCTATTTTTTGTTTCACAAAATTAAGCTATTCAAACACACGAAAGTATCGTATTAGATTAGTATAGCAAGATTTTCATACAATCCCTATTATAATATTATACAAATACTTTGGCGACACTCAAAAATCTTTTGGAATATGAACAGAAGCGATAAACTGAAGATCATTAACGAAATTGTAATGTATACATGGTTTGATTGCATAAGCATCTGTATCAAAAACAGAATACAAATAAATAAATAAATTGTTTGAAAATATTTTGAGGTACGGAAGATCGAATATATTGCTTAGAAAAGGTTCTCAGAATCTTTTTTTAACAAATGCAGAACCACTTTTAGATATAGCGAGTGAAGTGATGGCTGAATCATAATAATGTGTGTGTATGAGCAATACAT
>BMAW01066129.1:46125-75676 GCA_019974015.1 Nephila pilipes
AAGCATCCCAAACTGCTCTGATATGGAGATTTAGAGTCGTTGGCTCAGGAGCTCCAGTAAAGCCTGTCAACCTATTATGGGATTCTAAAAAAAGGAGTAACGTTAACAGCACACGATTTAATCGCACTTATTTAAAGTTCATAATCAGTAATACATAATAAATGAGTAAAAAGCGAATTTTTTGAGCATGGGTTTTCTTTCAAATTTCACACTTTGCATAACATTATTTTTTTATGCCTTAAATTTTAATAGCAAAAGGGAACATGGAGTCAAATTGAATTTATTCAATAAATAGTTTGGTACTTTTCCATTAAAGGGGGCCACAAAAAAAATATCGTCAAATTGCTTTGTGAGAAATCACCTCTCTTCCTATAGCGTAGTTAGGGTTTCTTTCCCGGGAACCCGGGAAATCAAAAGATTTCTGTACTTTTTCTATTCCCGGGAATTATACTTCGTTCCCGGGATTTCCCGGGAATCGCACGGAGCTTCAATTATCTACGAGGTAGCTATTTTTGACTTGACTGTAGATTTCAACCTTGGACATCGTTAGCTGACCCTACTATGACAATTTGCGATCGTTCACCCCGAACATCCTGGATGAAGGAATGTTCGTCACCCCAACTGTGGGGTGTAATATGAGAAAGAAAGATTAACGCTTACGCTGGATTGGTGAGAATTTTTCCAGCTAGCCGTGGGAAGGAGTATCTGTCCAGATAAATTCCTGTCTATCTGTGTATTGAGTTTTGTTAACAAGAAGTGTCGGGTTTTTAAAGCAAACGCATTTCGTAGCCAACCAGCAAAATCTGATCTAAGTTCCAAGATCTTGATTTATGAGGATAACGTAAGTACTAATACTTAAAACTATTATTTATTTAATCTTTTTTTAAATTTTTTTTTCGGATACTTGTGTTTATTAAGAGCTATTTAATTGCATCAGCAATTTGAAAAAGGGAATGAACCCTCAAATTGTTTGGGGGAGAATATTTTTATAAGGTATCTCGCAATATTTTTTATTTATTACTTTTCTAACCCTAGCTTTCGTGTGAGATTCTTATATTATTATTTATTTTTATTTATGTAACAATAATATGGCACTTCCATAAACAAGAAATCGGCTATACAAATTAAATATCTTAAATACAATAATTAATATTTTTAACGTACATAATCGGCACTTCAGCAGCAAAGGAGTTTTCAAGTATTTATTAATATTTATCTCTTAGTAGAAACATTAGAAAAATAATTGATTCAGCTTTGACTGGTTAAATTTCAAAAGCATGCGAGTCAATGAAGGAAGGTTAATTTTAGTAATTATTTTTCAAATGTGAATTTTTTTTCCCTAGATTTTTAATTTACAAAATCTTTAATTGTAACATTTTTCCATGTCATTACCAATTTCTGCTTTTAGTGCAAAAAGTGATAAGTTTCATTAAAAAAAATATACAACTTTTAATTTGGAGAAAGATTTTTTCCTCTGTGTATATGATAAAGTTGAAAATAAAAAATCGAGACAGAAACAGCAACTGCAAAATAATAATAGTGTGATGTTTATTTATTATAAACGAAACAAATTCTTTTGTATTCGAATTTTTAATAATTTCTTTCTTCAGAATAATTATTTATTCCTTCGAAATACTTCTTTCTGTAGATTTTGTTACAAACTGCCTTTGAAAATTACTTATTAAAATATATAGGGAATTTTATTACAGTACAAAGGCAGATTTTAAAGTTTCTGTTTGCTTCACAAAATTATATTAATTTTGCAGGGAGCATGGATGAAAATATATTTGATACACCATTTACTCTTCTAAACCTTTATCAGATTTCTTGATACTTATATTACATACACCTATTTTAATACAAATACAAACGTTTAAAAATCTGAAAATTAATCAGTCGAGGCTGAATCGAAAACTGAAGGAAAGAAACGGTTTTTCCAGAACAAAAACCGGAACTAATTAAAGATATGTATATTTAACTTTTGACATATACAGTCTTTTTATACGTCTATATTTGATTAACTTCTTCTTTTGATTTGTAGCATTTTAGTATATAATATATAGTTCAGTATATATATAATATTTAGTATTATAGCCTTTAGTATATATATATATATATATATATATATATATATATATATATATATACAGTCGGACCTCTATTTAACGAAGTTGCTAAAACCAGAAGAAAAGTTCATTATGTGGAAAATTCGTTAAATAGAGATTCATCTTTCAATATTTTTCTGTACTAGGTTCCTGGAAAAAATTTGCAGTATAGAGAGATTTGTAAAATGGAGGTCTGACTGTATGTATATAAATTTAATAGAATCGAAACAAAAAATATTGTTTCAAATTTTGTTCTGAACATAAAAATTTTAATTATTGTATTAATTAATTGTTCTGTTAATGTAACACATACAAATATTTGGGATCTACTTATTTTTCTTACAATTTATATATTTCTTTCAGATATAAAATATAAATATAACCATTTGAAATATGTCTGTCTCAATTCCGAAGTCCTTTGTTTGGCAGTATTTCATAAAAAATAAAAATGAAGAAAGTGCAAAATGCATGAAATGTAGTAGTATTTTGAAGTGTAGAGGTTGGTCTACAAGTGGTTTGCTTCGGCATAATATATCAAAAGCAACTCAATCTGTTTCGTCAGGATTAGAAAATACTGAAATTATTGTAATAAGAGAAAAATTGATAGTTATAATGATATCAGAATTACTTCTGAACAAAAAAACCCCTTATTATCATATTTTCTTAAAGAAAAAAAAAGAAACGCTAGAGGAAATTGTAAGTAAACTTGTTTGTGTAGATGGATTCACGGTAAATGCAATAACAAAAAGTAACTTTATTAGGAAGTCCTTACATGATAAAGGTTATTCCTTTCCTCCAAACCCTAGTGATGTCATGAAGCTTGTATATAAACAGTATAATGTGATTAAAGCTCGGGTTACTAATGAAATTTCATCAAAGTTAAACGCTGGACTTCGTTGTAGCTTGACGCTCGATGAGTTTACATCGCTTAAAAATAGACGATATTTGAACATAAACGTTCACTTCAATGAGGGTGAAATCTTTAATTTAGGAATGTTAAGAATTAGGGGATCCTTTTCAGCAGAAAATTGTGTTAAAGCAGTTGAGACTAAACTAAAGGAATTTGGAATTTTAACAGAAAAGCACATAGTTGCGTGTGTTACTGATGGTGCTAGTATGATGGTTAAGTTCGGAAAAATAATGAGTTGTGAGAATCACCTGTGCTATGCACACGCCATACACCTAGCCGTGTGTGATGTGCTTTATAATAAACAAATAGATTTGGGAGAAAACATTGTTGAAATAGAAGATAAATCGCATGAAGAAGAAGACAATGATGAAAGTGAAGAGCTAATTGAAGATTTAGACAAAGCATTAGATTTAGAATTTGAAAGCGGTGTAGGAACAGATGCTTCGTTTCATATCACTTATGCAGAAAAAAATTCTATAACTAACATAAATGAAACTATAAAAAAGATTAGAAATGTAGTAAAACTATTCAGAAAATCACCTCTCAAGAATGATATTTTACAAAAATATGTTACAGAAGAGTTTGGCTGTGAAAAGATGGTTTGTTTGGATACCAAAACACGCTGGAATAGTTTGTTGGCAATGCTTGAAAGATTTTTAGAAATAAAGTCAGCAATTTTAAAAGCCTTAATTGACATTAAAGAAGAACAAATGATGGCCAATGTAGATTTTGAAACAGTGTCTACAATTGTAGCCGGCTTAAAGCCAGTAAAAATTGGCTTAGGAAAATTATGCAGTCGAAATGCAACTTTGCTAACTGCAGAAGGTGTATTTTCTTTCGTTATTGGGGAATTTAACGAACAAAATTCAGAATTTGCGAAAAATATGAAAAATTCTCTAATCCAAAGAATTAATGAGAGACGCAACATTAATTTAATAGGATTAATGCAATACCTGAATTTTGGGAGAAAATACGAAGCAACTGCAGTTACTGTCGATATTTCGAGATTGCCTGGTAAAACTTGTTTGGTTAGACAAGCCCAAATGATAGGGACAAGGCTTTTCTGCGAAGAAGAGGAATCAATATGCAACTCTTCTCACTCAGAAGAAGAGAACATGGAGATTTTGAAAGAAAAACCTCTAACGTTGGATGAAAAATTAGAGAAAGCAATTTACTCTAAAACAAAAGTTTTATATTGTTCAACTAAAAAAAGTACTAGTTTCAACAAAATCATGAAACAAGAGATGCAACTGTTCGACTCGACTGAAAATCCTTCAACAAACATTATAAAACTATGTGAGGCCTTAAAAACTATTCCTCCAACGTCAGTTGAAGCAGAGAGGGCATTTTCTGCTGCCGGATTGTTCGTCACAAAGCTTAGAACTAGGCTGAGTGATAAAAGTATAAACAGCTTATGCTTTCTGAAATCCTATTTTAAAAATGAGTAATAAATTTATTATATATCTTTTGTATTTTTAGCTCATTATATAAATAAGCATTAATTTTGGAATTTATATGTATCCTTATTTTTTATATAATTATTATTGATTTTATTTAAAAATAACTTGTTTTTAAATTTTTTTGAAATATTGATGTATTCCCGGGAATCCCGGGAACGACAATTACATTCCCGGGATTTCCCGGACAGCGTAGTAGCGTATAGTACTATAGCAGTTGCCCGTAATATCGCTCTCGTTTGTCGAAAAAAAAAAAAAAAATTAGCCCTCGCCAACGGACATTTTTAAAAGAAAAGTACCATTAGTATTAAAATTTATTTTATTATTTGACTTTTATTAAATTTATCATCTAAAATAAATGCAAGTAAATTTTTTTTAGCTCAGTTAAGGATCGTGTTATTAAAATTGAAGTAAATGATAAATTATGTTATTAAATTGAATATATTTAAGCTAAATGTAATTAAAATTAAAGCTAGTGATAAATTATTAAATGGAACATTATATCAGCTACATGTAATTAAAATTAAAATAAACGATAAACGACGGATTTGGCGGCTTGGCGTAAAATATAATTATTTAAATAATTAGTTTTAATCAATTAGTTCTTATTAATTATAATTAAATTATCGTATTGTCATCCAAAACAACCGCGTGCATAAAATTTCAGCCAATTGTGTACTTTAAAATGTGCAAAGAAAGCTTTTAAAGTTTTGAATCGGACAAAATTACAATTGACACAGATAAAGTTACAATGCGAGTTAAAAAAAATCAATTAAAAATATTTATCAAGTCCTCGAGAAATGATAATTTTTTTTTCTGTCTTTTAAAAATCAGAATTTGGTTTTATTAATATATTTGAATCACAATGACTTAAAAATTTAATCTATTATTAAATAACTAATATCTGTAGGAGCTGTTTTATTACGACTAATGCTTTTAATTTATTGCTCAAAATTCAAAAGGCTATGATTAATAATATTAATTATGCACACTTACTCTTATGTTTTTAAATTTAAATTCTGGAGCCATAAATATTGTTGTTGAATTTTAACTAAAAATGAATTTTATTTTTGGGTAGTATATTTTGTATACGTAAAATAAAATTTAGAACTTCAGATTTTTCAGTAATAGATCCAACAATTTTTTTTTTTTCAATCCATATGCAAATGAATCATTTATATATCCATGCCATAATGTGCAATAATTTATGTATCAATATACCCATCCAAATGAATGTTTTTTTCTCAGTACCGAGTATATATACATTGAAGTAACATTGAATATTCCTCAAAAAAAAAAAATTAATATTTTTCCCCCTACCACTCACAATAGAGTTTAATGTACATTTACGAATGCATTGCAATTGCATGAATTAACAAAATCTTAATATGTATTCTCTTTGAAAAATTCTTTATGGATTCTCTAATAACTTTAGAAAGAATTTATTCTCTTACAATTCTTTATTCAAATCCAAATAAAATTATATTGATATGTCTATTTTAAGATAATAATAATATATACACTCTATAAAAAAAACCCGACGCCTCAACAGAGTTGCCCGATTGTAATGAGATTTCGTATGCAAAGACATTTGGACCAAACTTGCAAATGATTAAAATTTGGTGTCCAATGATTGAATAGCGGGAGCTACAGCGCATTAGAACAGCACAGTCTGCAGGTGTATATAAAAAGCGATTCTCAATCTGAGAGCCAGATTTTCTGTTGCTTTGCGATTTAAGATACTTTTCAACGACTGAAAAAGTGCCTCACCACAGGTTTCGAGTTCATTACGAGCAACTGTCAGAGTTTGAAAGAGGTCATATCATTGGATTAAAAGAGGCAAGTTGGTCAAATCGCTCATCATATGGGCCTTAGCGATGCGGCGATTAGAAAATGCTGGGAAGAATGGTTGGACAATGTCAGATTTCAGCGTCATGATGGTAGCGGTCGACTTGGGGCCACAGCAGGTCGGGAGGACAGAATGATTGTCAGATCAGCTGTCACAGCGCCTGATTCATCGTTATCAACCATCACACGTGCGACCCGCACAGGAGTGTCCACCATGACTATTCACAGACGGCTGATAGAGCGAAATCTACTTTGTACCGACCGCAACGCCCCTTACCTTTCATGCCTGCACATTGTCGAGCCACACTACAGTGGTGCTGGGCTCGATCAGGTTGGAATGATGCTGACTGGTTTAGCTACGGTACAGTGTTTAGCGACGAATTTTGCTTCCAATTGTGTCCTGGAGATCATCGAAGACGTGTCTGGAGATGCCCAGGGCAGCGTGTCGATCCTGCTTTCACTATTGCACGCCACACATACTCTCAACCAGGAGTTATGGTCTAGGGTGCCATTTCCCTTGATAGCTGGACCACTTTGGTAGTCATTAGAGGCACACTTACAGCACAATGGTACGTCGACGATTCTGAGACCTGTTTTGCTACCGGTCCTTTTGCAGTACCCTGGCCTTATTTTTCAGTAAGATAATGCCAGACCACATACGGCACGTGTTATGAACTGTCTTACAGCTTGTCAAACACTTCCTAGGCCAGCCAGATCTCTCTAAATTCGAGCATGTCTGGGATATGATGGGAAGGCAACTGCATTTACCAGGGAATGCTAATGACCTAGCCCAAAAAATGGAGCAAATTTGGCAAGAAATACCGCAGGAGACTATCAGGGAGCTTTATTACTCTATACCACGTCGTGTGGCAGCTTGCATCCAGGCTAAAGATGGGTCAACACCTTATTGAGCTCGTTACTTTGTAATTATGTAATTCTGAAATAAACCATTCAATTTTTCTGAAATTGTAATCATTTTCTATTCTTTAAATAATTTTCCTATCCGCCAATTTTTGTGTCCATTGGACAACTCCTTCTTGGTGAGTCGGTTTTTTTTTTTTTATTATTATTATTATAGAGTGGATATATTTATACATATTCATAAGTAAGTCTTCCTTCAATGGCCCATTTTTAGTATACCCATTTTTCCCGAAAATTCCTTGAAAAAAATGCTAAAGCTATTTTTTCCCTACCAGCTAGCCAATCGCATAAGAGTTGAAAATATTAAATATAGACAAGGCGTTTCGATACTAATGGGAAAAAATTTATGGGGTGATAGAAACATCTAAACAAGCAATTTTCACCTTGCGATGCATAAATGGAGATCAAGGGGTGAACCACTAGACGTCTCTATAATGGAAAGAATAAAGCGCGAGTTTTCTCACACATCGTCATTTTTATCGAAGATTTCCGGAGGCAAGATTTCCTGTACGTCGCCATGCCTCCTGATATCCACAGCAGAAATGACGATGAGTAAGAAAACTCGCGCTTTATGGTTTCCATTACAGCGACTCACCCTTTGCTCTCCGCCTATGCATTGTATGGCGAAAATTACTTATTTACATGCTTTCTATCACCCTTTAAATTTTCGCCCATGAGTTTCGAAACATCCTGTGTAGTAATAATAGTGATTATCTATTTTCATCCATCTTTTGCTAACAGGCCACAGTAGTCTAGTGATAATGGTCCTGGACTCGTCGAGTCGTAGGTTCGAGCCTTGTTGTTACAAAGCACCTGATGTGTGACCGGGGCTGATACACATTAAATCTGTTGAGGCTCAAAATCCTCCCAATGGCGAGGTGTGGAAGTTAGGAGAGGGTGAACCAACTAGGGTGTCGTCCTCACTTGACCGAGTTTGAAAATGATGAGATCCGTCCCCAATAGCCCTCATGTTGCTTCCAAAGCGACATTAATAAAAACAACCAATCAATCGTTTTTACAAGAAGTTTTGAAAGAATTTTAGTCAGCCGAATTTCAAACATTTTGATCGTATAGCGTAAATTTCTTTCTCATCATTATAGGTTTGCACCTATAAAAAAAAAAAAAAAAAAAAAAGCAGAAATGCAACCTATTTAATACATAAAACTATCGTCGATGCAAAATTGGCGAAGAAATTTTTTGTGGGAATAAATTGTGAATTGGAAATGCATGGGGTTCGGTATATGTGGACGATCTTTCGACATGTCTTCAAATTGGTATCATAGAAAATAACACGATTGGTCCAACAATTTTTCACATTTAGATCACTTCAAATTCGATGGAGGGGGGGGGGGTGCCTTTAATCGAAAATATTATCTGAATGGTCTATCTCGAGGTAGTGTTCTACCCCCAATTTTATGTACAAAGAATATTTTTGCTTTTGTGCATTGAAATTAGTCGTCGAGTGCTTAGTTATGCTGATGTCATTTTTATTTACTGTTCTCATCAATCTCTTAATGTTATCTGTAGGATGTTATGAAATATCTCTGAAGATTTCTCAATGATGTAAACGTTGGAAACTGACTTTAAACTCTGACAAAAGTTCCTTAGAGGAATTGTCAACCAAAGAAATCGCACATCTAATATTATAATGGCTGGCTTTCCACTCCTATGAAATACCTAGGAGTATATTTTACCTAACAGAATCAAAATGTTTTGAAATTAAATCAAATGAAAAAAAAAAAAAAAAAAAAAAAAAAAAAGCTTAAAAAATTAATGATCTTAAAGGTATGGCATAGCAACATTATGGTTCGAGAGGTGAAGAAGGTCAAATTTACCAATAATAAGATTTGCAGCATTCTTTTTTATTATTATTATAACAGTCATATCGTAAACGGTGTGATGGTGGATTTTAACTCTGCAAGAGTCGTATGTGGCTATACTGCACCAAACAAGGCGAAATTGTGATCTAGATGATTGAAAAAATGGTGTGCGTGTGTGTGTGTGTGGGGGGGAAAGACAAAAATAAGTTAACGATGAGAAGGATCTTTAGGGTATACCAGTGAGGAGGGGGGGGGGGCGATGCGTTACCTATGTTTCCCAAAGACAGTGAATCCTATATGAAAGTAAAAAAATCACTAGGGTATCTCGAGATCAGGATTCCCGTGTCTACCTAAAGAAGGTAAGCTCCCGAGAGCGTCATATTATAAATAAAGGGACTGACAGTCAGCTGAAAACTTTCTGTATTATACGAATGCACACCAAAACTCTCCTCATGGTATTCGATCTCCAGCAATGAACTCCAAACATAATGCTTTTAAAAATGTTAGACTTGAAATTCTCTACAAAAAAAAAATTGGCTAGTAAATTTTTCATAATTCAAATTTTTAACAGAAACTTTTCTCCGATGTACCGGGACAATGATTCTAAAAACAATGGAGTGTAAAAACAATGCCATTAACATACTTAACACAGTTTGAATGTTACTATAAAGTGAACATAGAAATGACCACAATTGTAAGATTAATATATTTTTTAGATCTATTATGTGGAATATACATCAACGATATTTCAGTTTCCAAGAGCAAAATTTACATTCTCCAACAATAAGCGGTATATTCAATGAAATAGTTGTAAAATTTTTTTAGATTTTGCTCTCGTCCAAACTCTGATGCATTGCTTCTTTTTCGCGTTCATTCTCCAACATTCTTGCTCTTTCTTTCTCCCCTTGTAATTTTATATGTAATCTTAATTTCTAATTTCTCTTCATTTGAGGCAAAGGTTTCATTCTTTAGTTTTCCCAATTGATTTAACAAATAGAATTTTCCCTTTCCTTGGATTAAGTTGTCTCTCTTGTACTGATATGCTTCTTCTTTTTCTCGAATAATGATATCTGATTCCCTAATGATTTGAGATAGCTTTTTTTCTATCTTGAATTTAAGCTAACTCTAGATTTTTCTTTTTCATTTCAGATTCAAACACTTCTTGTTAATCTGAGATATTTACAAATATTTTTCTTCTTGTTCTCCAATAATGGCATTTTATTTCCTTATAACTTTTTATTTTCTTCTTTTACCTTAGAAATTTCACATTGTAGAGTAGCAGTCTTCTCACATTTATCTTCTCTGAGTTTTTTTTTTTTTTTTGTTGTAAGTTAACTAATATAAAACTTCGTTACTTGTCCTTTTCTTCCGATTCTTGCAGCCATTACTTAGCCCTATCTTCCTTTTGCTCCTTCTCAATCTAGTCTTGGTTATTTTTTTCAGCATTAGCCCTACAAATTCTTCCTTATTGTATTCATTACTAAATATAATGATTTTTACGTTTTCAACTTTATGAGGGATATTTAGATGATCTGACAGAGTTAAACAAAATCTTATAATTTTGTTCAATAGCTTCTCGGTTCTATTTTTTTTGTTTCACAAAATTAAGCTATTCAAACACCGAAAGTAATACGTAGATTAGTATAAGCAAGATTTTCATACAATCCTATTATAATATTATTACAAATACTTTGTATAACGCGACACTCAAAAATCTTTTGGAATGAATAGGCGATAAACTATGAAGATCAGTAACGAAATTTAATATATACATCGGTTTGATTGCATAGAAAGCATCTGTATCAAAACAGAATGCAAATAAATAAATAAATTGTTTGAGAAAATATTTTGAAATTTTGAGGAACATCCCGAATATTGCTTAGAGAAAAGGTTCTCAGAATCTTTTAACCATTACGAACCACTTTTTAGATACCAAGTGAGAAGTGATGGCGAATCATAATGGCGCCAGTCATGTGTGGCTATGCTTCGCCAAATAAGGTGAAACAATGATTAAGACGTTTTTTTTTTTTTTTTAAAAAAAAAAATATATAGACAGAAATCGACGGACAAGGAGGGTCGAAAATAGAGAAGGATCGCTAGGGTATCCCGGGGACGTGTCATCCTTGTTTACCAAGACAGAAAACTCCATAGGAATGAAAAAGATCACTAAGGTACTTCGGGGTCATGATTCCCAGACCTACCTGAAGAAGGTAAACCCCTATGGGGTTTTAGAAACCGAATGTATAGCGAATTGTTTCAGAGATGAACCGAAAATGTTGTTACTGAAAGAGATTTACGATTTAAAAAGGAGCTTTTGTGAAGAAAAAAATATTTATTATTAAATATAGTTTTGCAAAAAAATATTTCTAATAAAGCCTGTGTGAAGGGCTCATGGTTTTTGGTTGCTATTGATGATGGTAAATGAAGTTCAGGTCAATTCGAGTTATTTTCAATTGCAAGGAATTCCACAATTTCAGTTTGTTTCGATACATAGTTTTAATTTTTCATTTCTTCTGTAAAGTAATAAAGTTTTCATTCAAATGTTTTGAGATTATACTATCTGAAACGTTCACAATATTTTTCATTAAACATTGGAAATGTTTCAAAACTCTCCTATTAGTGGTCTTTAATGTTTTTTCATTCAAGCAGTTTTTTGATGAATTCTCGAATTTTGTCATGCATTGCAAAAATATCTGTATCTCCAATGCCTTGTAAGAATACACTTATGCACTAAGTTTAGTGAATATAAGTAGTATTTGTAGTTGTATTAATGATCGGAAGCATATTTTGTTAACTAGAGAAAATTGTATGTTTCATAAAAAAATATCTGAAATATATTCATGATGCAATATCATTAAAATTTTTTTTTAGTAATGCAGTGATGGGTAAAACAGCATTAAGAGTATTTTTTATAGATGACGATATACTTAGATACTGATTTGATGAAATAATACGGTTCGAAGGGATAACAGCCTTTATTGCTTACACCTTTCATAATTCACTTAATTTCACAGTTCAAAGAAAAAAAATTTCTCCTTTGTGGTCATGAAATAATTCAAAATCTAGTTTGGTGAGCAAAATTGTAAAAAATACTCACTTCAGTTCACAAAACGCATGAATTTATAAATGACATTAAAAAATATTTACGAATAATGTTTCGTTTCTTAGTTCGTGTCATTATTTAAAATTTGTTTTGCTTTTATGTAATTATATTTGTTAAGTTAAAACAATTAATATTTAATAATTCTGAAAATCTTTAAAAATTTTTGCATGAAGTCAAAATTAGTATTTACATAAATTTACCTTTATAAACATCATTATGCACAATTAATCTTTCTTAAGTTATTTTTTCATACAGAAAAAGCTAAAGTACAGTAATTCAATAGTTACAAGAGTTTCATTTTAATAAAAGATTTCAAAAATAAATATAAAAAGTTCTATGCAAAGAACAGATTTAGACACCCTAAGTGCACTCTTTTTTTAAGTAATAATTATTAAAATACTTAATTAAATATAAGAATTAAAGTAAATGATGAAATATTGAGAAATGGACAGTAGTAAAATTTTCCAAGATCAAAATTAAAGGAAATGATAAATTATTGAATTGAATTTATTTATGCTAAGTGTGATAAAAATTGAAGCAAGAAATAAAAATTTGAAAAGTGATCTGGTACACTAAAACTGATCCACCTAAAACAATAGCCCCTTAGGTGACTTAATAAAATGTTTCAAAAGAAATTCCAAGAAGTTGACTTAGTTTCTTCAAGCTTTTTTTCTTGCGTGTGCACTGATTTATTAGGTCTTATAATGTTGCTCATCAGAATAAAAAAAATATACAGATAAAAAATAACTCTAATGATGAAGCAATTCTCTCTCTCTCTCTGCTATACTTTTAGAAACGCACACACACTTACATATATATATGCAAAAATATTAGATAAAGCACAAGCATACAATTAAAAACATAGCTTTTGAAAATTACTTATTTTTTTTGTAAGGACAAAATTAATAAGAGATTCAAAATAACATTCATGTGAGGTGGATTGGTGTATAGGGTATTTTTTTAATGCAAAGATGATCAGTTTTTGAAAAATAATATACTTATTTTGATTTTCTGCTGTTTCAAATTGGAAGCTGTCTTGGGATTAACTTACTACTCTCTTGTGAAATTAAAAAGCGGGAGCTGAGTGCAAAAAACACATATGGCATCATCTATGATTAAAAGGCTTCAATAACAAGAAATATCCTTCATTCTTAATTTAGAATAAAAAAAAGAAAAAAAAAAATATTTTTTTGGTAAAAGTCTTACCACACAATTCTTCTGTCAAGATTTTGAATATAGCTTTTAGAATAACATCCAGTAATGAACCAATCTATAGTTTTATAGAGATCATCAATTTCAAAACTAGATTAAGATAGAAGCCATTAAATTAATTATTGCTGAGAATGAAAAGCAAACTACCAAAAACTGAAAAGAATAAATATGCCAAGATAAAAAAAAAGCACTAATAGGGGGTTTAATGGCAATGTAAGAAAAATTCGATGCATATATGAGCTAGACTGTGAAAGCAAATTTAACATTAATTCATAAGTTAGTTTTGATGGACATTTGCCTCCAAATCAAAATTTGATTGCTGTAGCATTGAGCTGTCGATGTCATTTTGCATCGAGTTTTAACTGTGGGTGAGACCAGGATTCATCATTTTGCACCAGAAATCAAGCAAAAATCAAAATGTTGGATTGCTTTCAGTGAAACTTTTCCAAAAAAAAAAGACAATCTCATTGGCCAGAATAGTTATCGCAAAGTATTTTTGAGGTGCAAAAGGTGTCATGATCACAAATACAAGTACCTGAGAATTTGACAGCTGTCTAGTACCATGATGCTTACTAAAAAGAAACTATTTTAGATGCTATGAGCACCATTTCTTGGAATTTTTAAGGAATGAATTCCTAAATCCTAAAGACTTAAGGAATTTCTAACGACTCTCGTACATAAACATTCATGTTATTACGGTAAAACACGACAAAAGTACAGATTACTTTAATAAACAAAATAATTTTCTACAAAACTTCTGAAAGATGCTTTGTGGTTAGTTCCACTACAGTAAAAGTAATAAATGTCAAAAAGGTAAATCAGAAGTTCTTTAAGCAAAACACTTATTCAACCAAAATCTCTTTAACTTAAACTTTTTAATTTCTACATGCATTAATAAAATGATGAGTGCAAAATTAAACATGAATCATAATTAACTTATTTTGCAAAGTGAAATTCTTATCCATGATGAAAATAAGATATGGAAAAAAAAAAAAAAAAAAAAAAAAACTTTTGTATATAGTGTCAAAATATTTTTGCAGAAACAAGTCTCTGATATTTACAAATTTCTAAGAATTTTTTTTTATAAAAAATACTGTTATTTGCATTTTCAAAACAATAGTTATTTCAAATGCTAGTGATATCATTTATTTTTTCAATAATTACATATACTTTTACCAAATTATTCCTCATTTAAAGTTTTTTCACATTTACAGACCAAAAATAAGATGTAGGAATTATAAGCAATTATTATCTGAGTTTTTCTGCAATAAAATAAAGAATTATAAGTAATAATATTAGAATTATTCAAATTTTAAATGATTTCCTGATGATTACATATATTCTTCAAGTTGAAAATGTTGATGAAAGGAACTTAAATATATACTGATAAATTAAAAGTATAATAATATATGAAATGAAACAACAATAACTACAATTCATACAAAATAAAATTCATTTAATTTGTATTTCACATAAGACAACATATATTATCATGTAATTTCAGTCAAACATGTTGCTATATCAAAATCGAAAGCATCACTATATGTGCTTTGCTTTTTTATAAATGATTTTAAAGATGAATAATTGTCTGTATATTCATTTAAAATGTTTTTTTGATCATCAGTTTTAATACAATATATTACTTCATTTACTTCTTCAGGAATTTTTCGAGAATACATCCCTTTGAACACAGATTTTAACTTAGAATAAGCTTCTTTGTAGAGTTCAGAATTACGACATGCTAGGTTTATAATAACTAGACCTAAAAAAAGAAAAGAAATAAGAAATCTAATTAGAGGCTCCTTTTGTTCAAATTTACAAGTAAGCATAAATGCAAAAAGACATATTTTTAATAAACATAACTTAAATGGCACATTTAAAACCCATAAAAATGGCATTAGTAAATACAAATTTACATTAAAATGCATTCAATACATTAGACATGGTTATATATTTATAAAATTAAAAAAGTTGATAAAAAAGAAATAATATTTCAATGCAATATTCTTTAAAACAAATAAAAAAAATAATTTTTAAAATCCAGCAAAGTGCTGATAACTATAGAAAAATAAGAATTTACCAGAAAATTTAATATTTGTTACAAATAATTAAATTCCAATAATTCATGAATTTTCTTTTTTGTTGATTGATACTTTATTAACATCACACTTAGAAGCAGTGAAAAGGTTTTTGGTGATGGACTGTCCAATTTTGAGCCATGATCATGAGATGAGGAAATACCTAAAACTGGTACCCTACTCTCCTCTTCCACATCACGCTGAATTTTTCTCTTATTGGATATATTTATTTAAATTCAACATCTACACACATAAATTATTACCCTAAAAGCTTCTTTTTTAACTTTTGAATGAAAATATATATGTTTTACAGTTAATATAGCAACACTTCAAATAGGGCTCATAATAATTTGAAAAATAATTCAAACAATTATTATAAAAGACAACTTCAAAGAATTAATTCTTTGTTTAAAAATAAGAGACTGCTCAACAATTACAATGATTAGGAAACTTGAAATCTTTGTATTAAAAAGCAGTAAAAGTATAAACTCGGAAAAGAACGTAAATTCATTAAAAAACTGGAATTTTTTTCTTTTGAAAATAACACAAATAATTTAACATATATTTTTATTTCATAAGATTTTGTCTCACAAAAAACAGTTCTTAAGGATATAAAGCTTTCTCATAATAAATACCTAAATCAGAAGTAAGCTCCAACATACTCTGAAGCACGGTTGTTTCAAGAAAAGTTACAGGTGGACCACTGATACCCAAAGACATGTCCTTGTTATCAACATCCAAAATCACAATATCATAATTAAAACCTATATTTATATATAGAACACAAGATTTAGTTATATATATATATCAAAAGAAAAGTCACTGTTTCAATTTTGTATACAATGCAGATTTTTTCCAATTTTAAAAATGCAATTTTTAAAGTGATAATTAATATAATTTGTCTTTAGTTTGAAAAAAAAAAATTCTTTCTAAATATACCGAAGTAACATTGCTGTCAACGTAATTAAAAACAGATTACTAGACAGAATGACAAAATTCAACTAACAATCTTCAAGTAGCCTTAAAAGATAAACTATCCAATTAAGAAATTAGAGAATGTTAAAACATTCATATATATATGAAATGGTCATTTTAGGTAGTAAAATAATTACATAAGCCTGAAGAAATCAAATAATGTTCATCCTTCCTTTTGCACAGAATTTAATTTACACCACTTTAAACAAAATAAATAATAATTTTGAATCTTTGCTTTAACAATTTTGCATCATGCAATTTATATATTAAATGAGAGTCATATCAATGTTTTATTCTCTGATAATGTCACCAATTTCATTCCTTTCAAAATTAAATCAACTACAAATATAGAAGTATAAAAAAAAAATAGCCAAAATCTCAGTGAAGCAGCACTTACGAAAAATGTTGATGTTTTTTTTTAGTGATTCTGATAATAATGTTATAATCGTGCAGCCAAAGAAAAGGAGAATTCAAGCTTTTCATAGCTTAGATGAAGAATAAAGAATGATTATTTTTCTAAAAGTTATAGTTAAGAAGGTTATTTTATAGGTGAATTTTTTCATAAAAATTTCATTGTAAAATATTTCAATTCCAAAAGAGATTTAAATTGAAAAATTCATTATTTCATAGCAATAATGTTAATCTAAAGAGATTAACATAACATTCAATAAATTATAAAATATTTTATTATTTATACATATATTACGAATCTAAAGTAAATTCACATAATGGTGATTCAATATAAATTAAGATACATAATATCCACAATAATACATATAAACCAAAGGATTAAAATTAATGATAGGGCATATTGATACTACAAATAACGTGCAATAGTCACCAACATTTAGTTGATCCCTTAAAATAGAAAAAGATTTTTAGCAAAAAAGTAGAAATTATCATATTGCTGAGGGAAAAACTTTATATTTCACAATTTAAATAAAACATACCCTTCATAACTGCCTCTTGTATAAATATAAGGCCATCAGAAATGTGCACTTTTAATCTATTATCAGTGACAAGATTAAACCATCTCTTAGCAACATCAAAAATACAAGAATCTAATTCAACAACTTCCACATTAGCCTGAAAAAGAAATTTTCAATGAAATTTGATACAAATTTTCCTGTCAGTAAAATCAAAATGCAGCAGAACCACTAAAGACAATGATATTTCATATAACGCGAACACTTACCACATTATACTTAATGGAGTGAGCAGTAAGCTTAATATATTCGTTATGGTGATTACCTTGTCAGTTTTATATTGAATGTTTGGACACAGATACACAATATTAATTTAACATTAATTCAAGAAAGAAAATGTAATGTGTTCACTTTTCTTTTTTCAAAAATTACAATAAGAAACAATTCAAAAGTTATTTTCCTTTCCTCTTCACAAAGAATAATTAAGTCATGAAAACAGTACATGAACAGATTCTGAATAATGTCACATAAGTTATTTTCAGCATTTTTATTACATGTATGATTTTATAAACTCATTAAAGTCAGACTGGAAAGTAAAGTTCATGGATACCTTAAAACAAATAGGTCAATTTCCATATGTGATCTCTTTAGCCATAGTCGAATGGTTTGTTTCAATTCTATAAATGGTAAATTTACACTGATTTTTCAATATTTTTAAAATATATATAATATAAATTATTGGCATATTTGCATTTAAATTCAAAGTTAAATTAAATTCCTAGAACATATAGTCAACATTTTTTAAAAATTGGATGATGCAATATTTGAAATTAAATTATTACAGTAAAATTAAAAAAAATTCATGAATTATTTCAAATAACTTATTCCACAGAAACAAATTTTTATTTCCATTCTGATTTAAAATATGAGTAAAATGAATTAAAAATATTGAAAATTATCATATAAATGATTAAAATGAATAAAAAATATTGACAATTATCATATAAATGATTAAAATGAAATCCAAAGTTTTTAAGAAATAAAATTTATATAATTTTTTAAAAATCTTTGTAATTTTTTTTAGAAATTCTAGTTGAAATGCAACATTTATTCAGCTATTCTAAAATACAAATAAGATCTAATAATATATTTTTGAGAATACAAAATTGTTATGTATTGAAAATAATCATAGATATGATAATAAAAAAGAAATTCAAAATTCTTTTAAAAATAAAATTTCTAAAAATTTTCGAAAACCTAGAAATTTTTTGATTTAGTTTTTATTAACGTCATACTAGAAGCAACACTCGAGGGCTATTGGCAACGAATCTCGTAAATTTGAACCAAGGTCAAGTGACAAGGACGACACCTGAGCTGGCAGCCCTCTCCTAACATCCACACCACGCCAATGGGAGGACTTTGGGCCCCGAATAGATTTAATGTGCATCAGCCCCAGCTACACAGTGGGTCTTTGGCGGCCAAGGATCAAACCCGCAACTGAACGAAAACAGCCGGCCGCGAGTCCACGACCTTGACCACTAAGCTACCACGGCCTCTAGAATTTTTTTGGAGAAAATCTGGATGATATACCAACATTTATTCAGGAATTTTATAAGAGTAGACAAACATAGATAAGTTCTAATAAAATATTTTTGAAGTATGTCAGAAGTATATATGTAATACTTACATCAGGAAAATGCTTATGAATATACATTGGCAAAGTTCCACCCCCTAATCCTATTAACAATATATTAGGACCTGTAAAAATACATAACACAATACAATTAGTCAAAACTTATGATATACATGATAAAATTCCTTTTTAAAATATATTGAACATATTGGTAGTTTCAACTTTTTACTGTAAAATCAATGAATAATGAAGTTTTACACAAATTTTCTCACCAAGTTCATAAATATGAAATAATAAATCAAATATACATATATACATTACAGCAAGTTACAATAAATTTTTTTGGAAACATATATATATATATATATATGGTGCAGGTATTAAATAAAGAAACAGATGCTGCTGTAGAAGAAAGCATGCGCAAAATGCCTGCAACCGACAGCTGTTTAGCATGAAGTCTTCTTCAAATGCAGTGCCTCTCACTTCTGTAAACAAATCCATATACCTGTAACCTTCATTCATGTTAGTTATTTATTTTTGTTTTGCTGGAAAAATGGTAAGTCTAATAATTCAGCAACAAATTGTTATGAAATTCCATTTGAGTGGTTTAAGGCCTTTTTCAGATGGCTGAGAAAACATAGCAGATAATTCAGGCCCTGGTCACTCTTGCATGTAGAAAACAGATTACAATATCAAAAAAATCGGTTACCTGGTTTGATCTGATCACTGGTAAAGTATTCGTGTGACTGTAGGAATTCACAAAGAATCTGTATGGCAAATTTTACATAACAATTTTAACATACAAAAAGTGTCTAAAATTCTCATGTTTGAACAACAAGCTTTCAAAAATGTTAGTACTGACACTATGTATGCCATTGAAAATGACCCAAACTTATTGGTAAGGATAATAATGTGTGATGAATCATGTTTTTTTACTTATGATTCTAAAACAAAGGCCAATCCATGCACTGCAAGAGCCCATCTTCACAAAGAGCCAAGAAAGCTTGAATAAGCAAATTATAATTCAAAGCAATGGTGACAGTTTTTTTTCCGATATTCTATTATTTGATGATAGTTTTTATTCAATATTCTATTTTTGATATTAAACTATTAATCAACATTACTACCTACATGTTCTTGCTAAACTCAGTGGAAAATAATGGGAAAAAAAAAAAAAAAAAAGAATGGAATTGAGGAAGGATAAGTCATTCAGCATTGTATGTCAAGAGATTTCTATGCCAAGTACAGCATCTCAGTTACAGATCATCTGCCTTAAAAGGAATGAGATTTGAGTCCTTTGAAGCTGTGATAGAAAAAGTGGCAAATGTCCCGAAGGAGCTGACAAAAGATTTCCAGCACTGTTTCAAACTGTGAAAGATTCACATGGAGCATTGTAGTGATAGAGGAAGGTGTATATAGAAGGTGATAAGTAAACACATGTGAACTCAAAATAAAATGTTTCACAGTACAAGTCTATTTTATAGACAAAACCTTGTATATATATGGAATATGTAATTGATGAGGAAAAGAATGATACATAAAATTTGGAAAAATTTCAATAGTAGAAAATACTGATATGATCATAAAAAGACATATTTTACAAATTAATTGAAAACTTCTTAATGTATTTTCCTTTGCTTGTTGTGGTCCTTTTGAAGGATTCAGAGGTTCCATTGTCTTTGGTTCACATTTAAGTTCTACATGCAACAATATTTATCAAGAAATGTTTGAGACAGTAGGACATTACATGCTCCGCTCTCTCTTGAGGACTAAGTTAACATCAAGCCTCTCTCTCTCTTTCGTTTATACATGCTTAATTCTATTTTAAAGATGTTTCCTGACAGGCACACTCATCCTGTTGCCTAACAAATAATGGACGAAAAAAAAAAGGTTGCAACAACTTCTGTTAACTTTATGGCTGGAAAAATAATACTCGAAAAATAATATAATAAAAAATAAACTCCAAGTAAAGCCTATTTATTTCACATTGAATGAGAGAAAGGCAATTGTGCTGGCGATGAAAGCAGTACAAGCTACAACCATTCGATTCCGAAAATTACATTATGAAAATTTGAAAATGTCAGTTGCATAGTTCCAGTGTCGTGGCTAAACTGAAAGAGGAGTAAATTTACCTTGTTTGGAATTTATATGTAAGAATTGGAATTTATTCTCTTAGATCCTGCATGGGTGTCTAAACTATGACTGTATGAGGGCCACATTGCAAAAAAAAAAAAAAAAAAAAAAAAAAAATGCTAGGCTGCACATACAATGTTTTTTCAACAAATTGAAATAAAAATTAACCCTGTGTGGTTTTATTAAAATAAATTAACTTCTTTTTATTATAATATTTTAAAATTTGAATTAGATATGTATAAGTACGTATTTATTTTAAACTTGTAAAAGTTTCGTTTCATTTAGTTTGGATTTTATAAAGATGGAAAAAATTCGAATTAATGAGATGGATGAATTTGCTTTTGTTGAACAAGCAAATTTATATCAGGTTCAAAAGACGAGGAAGCAATTCTTACTGCATTTTCAAGATGTTTGTCAGTGATCTTTGTCCTATTTTTTAATTTTGTAAGCTTCATTCTTGAAAATAATTGTTCATAAATATAAGTACAGCCAAAAGCTGAAGACAATAATAAAGCATGATTGTGATAAATAGGATATTTATCATGGGTAGGTAATCTTTATAAAACTCCAGGAAGGAAACATTCCCAAATTTTTCTTTCAGTTGAATGTCACTTTACAGTTCAATGCATTCCATTTGAAGGCAATTTATTTATTTATAGAGAAAATAAGGTAGAAAATATGTTTAAATACTCTTCTCTTTCAAAAATTTTGAAATCTACTTTCAAACTCTTGTATTAAATCCAAAATTAATGCAGTATATTTTGTGCAAATCACAGGTTTATGTGCAGCCAAAGTACTGAAATGTGTCAAATCTTACTTTTATTTGATTAAGTCAAAATTTCAATTTTCTAGAAAACGCTGTAATTGTTTGGAACATATTATTAATAAATTCATAAGTCTCAAATTTACATCATTCAAATGTTCTGTTAAGTCTACTAAAAAAGCTAAATCTAAAATCCAATCTTTATCCCCAAATTCATTCACAGGTTTCCCTTTTGTTTCCATAAATATTTTTATTTCAGTTCTCAAATCGTAAAATCTTTTGAGCATTCCCCACTTACTTAACCTTCTTACTTCTGTGTAATAAATAACATCTGCAAATTCAGTGCCCATTACCTAAAGAAACTCTTCAAATTGTCTATGATCTGAAAGTCCATTTTTCATTTCAAAAATTTTATAAAGCTAATGGTTTTTATAACAAAGCTTAATACACTTTCCGTTTTTAAAATTTTTCCACATAAATTGCCCTGATATACAACATAATGAGATGCCATCAAGATTGCATTGCTGGCAGCAATGGCTTTATTATTAACCATTTTAACGAGTCCCCCATTTTTACCAACCATATTTCATAAATAAGGAAAACCTTTTCATCGAATAAATCTACAAACTTGGTTGTGTCTTTTAACAATACTAAAGCAACAATTTCTTCCGTGATATTATAATGTTCATAGATTCCTATTATAAAAATTGCCAATTGTGCCGTATCAGAAGCGTCAGTGTTTTCGTCGATGGCTAACGAAAAAAATTTAAAATTAGTACAATTATTTTTTAAAGACTTTTTAAACGAATCTGTAAATTTAAATATTTTCATAATTTGATTTTGGGCTGCATGCGGCCTGTGGGCCACACTTTAGACAAGCATGCTGTAGTACTAGATGGTGGGATTTTAGCTACAGACAGAAAGTCTAGTAGGGTTATCCTTATTTCTTCAAAGCGTGGGATTAAGCTGATTGTGCATATTTTAAGAACATATGATTGCACAAATTAAAAGATAATTTGAAAGGCATTAAGAAATAAAAAATGAACTATTTACTGTGATATTAAACAGTATAGGAAAAATTAGAAAAATAAATTATGTTTAAATGAAATCATTACACACACATGCAATATATATAATTAGTTCTAAAATCCATATGACTTAAAAGAAATTTAAAGTTAATATATTACTTTATAGAATTATTATATCTTTATCTAACAATTTTAGGTTTTATCTAGCTGAGAAGATAATTATTCCAAAGATTTCATTAGAAAATTTTAAAAATTTTATTTCGTAAATAAAAATCCTTTAAAATACTTACACAGCATTTTGTCTTTCAGAAATGCAAATCCTGAAATGATAGCATTATGATGATCACAAGCAATATAATCAAAATCTATCTGTAATTTAGATGAGCCTTTTTTCTTTTTTTTTGCTGGAAAAAAGTAAAAGTTAGAAAATGAATATGTTGCATATAATTTTTCAGTAATGAATATGTTTGAAAAAAATTGGAAATTTATCTATGTTTCTGATTTATTCTAAAATTTCACACATTTAAAACAATGCTTTGGGGGGAGAGAATGAGTGAGAAAGTATAGTTTATTGGTGCAAGAGCCAGATATGGCTATGCTGTGCCAAACAAGATTTAACTGTGGTCTAGATGAGAAGAAATTGAAGAAAAGACACAAATTGGTTGATAAGAAGGAGGGTTGAAAATAGAGAAGGATCGCTAGGGTAACACGGAGGAAGGGGGGTGGCTCACCAATGCTTATCAAAGACAGTAAACCCTATAGGAAAGAAAAATATCACTAGGGTGCCTCAGGGTCATGATGCCTATACTTACCTAAAGAAGGCAAGTCCCTGAGGTCCCTTGATATAATTCCCAGGGGCAGGGTACCCAGCTATACCCCCAGACGCTGGATACCCATTTTAGTCGCCTCTTATGACATGCAAGAGCTACAGTGGGATTATTCTGTCATTCCCAGTCACCACACAGGTTATGCTATGGGGGGGGGGGAGAAACCACTGGTATAATTTTAATGAAATATAATTATAAAATATTTACCTAACAATTTTGCTTCAGACTGTATTATGTATGGACTGTTGAGGAAAATAAGTCTTCTATACAGATCCTTGTTGGAGAGTACATCTTCCACAACAAACTCGCCACTAACATCACTTTTTCCTTTACATCTAATATCTCGCTGACCAACATCATCTCCTATAGACAATATTGGAACCTACAAAAGGGGAAAAAAACCATATTTGATCTTTCTGATATGCATTAATTAAAAAAAACCCAGATTTTCAGATATTATAAGAAGGTTGTTCAATGGTTGACTTGCTCTTATAAAACCAATTATTTCATTTCTAGCACATTTTATATTCATCATACATGCAAAAAGTTTTCAAATGTTTATTTAAAGAAATTAATTTCCCTGCTACAAAAAAAATTAATGAATGTCTTTAAGAATTTTTTTTCTTTTTTAAATTTAACATGATTTTTAAAAAAATTGCATCAATTTATTATTGAAAAATCATATAAAGACATATTTTTATGTTTGGTTGGGCACATAAACAATAGCTAAATTCTACTAACTATATGCATTAGAACTTAATTATGAAAGCTATTCATACATCATAACAGGGTAAAAAAGAAAAAGTAAGATTATATCAGGAACTTTTTGTTCAATTTTATGTTTGACATGAATCTTTCATTGAATTTGAAGGGTTTTTTTTATTACCTATATATTTATAATAGTTAAATGATTTATTAAAAGTTATATTAAGATTTTAAAAATACTTAACATGAAAAATCGGTGAACAGAAGCAAATAATGTGGTTCTGACAAAATACTATGCAATTCGATATATTTTCCACTTTTTCAAGGCAAAAAGATTTCAATTCTCGGTTCTAGAATTTTTACTACTTTTTTCTTTCTTTACACCAAACAAAATACACAATGGCTGCTAGGTTACCACTTGTCTTGGGTACGTAGAACATTGTCATTATCAAAACATTTCAATCTACTGGTCAGTCAGGTTTTCAAATTTAATGATGCATGTGTTGAAGTTGATGAATCTGCACAGAAATTTCTATTCGAAACCAGAGAATTTTGTGACTCTTGCATTTCGAATAAATCCATTTTAAAAATATTTTTTAAAAAAATTAAATTAGCATAATTGTTTGGAATATAAATGTGTGTTTAATATGATATGTTGTATCTACACCTACAAATGTAAATTTTGGCAGGAAACCAAATTAATAAAATCCGACTACACTGAAAATATTAGTGATTTTCCCCCCCATATGCATTGCTTAACATACACACACATATTTCAATCCTCTTATTTTAGAGTTAAACATTTTTCACTGCTTACACACACGTGTGTGTGGGCATTTTTTGAACTTAAAGAGACCATAAGGATTGCTATATCATCATTAAAATAATAATTAAAAATATATCCAAATTTAGCCAGCAATGCTAAATTTAGATATTTGTTTAAATATTAATTTTTTGTGCTTTTGTTGATGCATCACCAATTCTAAAAAATAGAAATCAATTTAATTTTTGAGCTAGAAATAACATTTACATTGAATTGCAATAAAGAAATTAGCTTACAAATATACATGTTTAAAGATAGTTTAGAATAGTCAACAAATTACATTCTCTACTTGCGAATAATACCTGTTCTTTACATGAGGCAGGAGCAAGTTCCAATACTTTCGCAGAGAGATCATTTTTAACTTCTTCAAAACTGCTATACACATTGTCCCTTAATAAATGTACTACTATCAGTCTCTCACAGTTAACATTGTTTGCTAATTGCTGACGCCCTTGAGGTGTTGAAAAAAGCCATTCAGTTTCTCTATAAAAAAATATATAAATTAGTCTTTTCTAACATTATACAAAATTTTAAACAATGTAATTTTGTCTTTCAAACTATGGATACTCATAGATTAAAAATTTGGTAATTATATCATTATAACTGTAAAATGATCTGAATTAGCTTAGAGATATACCGTTAGTAAAAAGCTGTGAAAATAAAACTTTGATTCATTAAATGTAATAAAAAATTCAAAGAATATATATTTTTTTAAAAGTTATAATTTCATACACTTAAAACTTATTTGTATTATTTAAATTTTTTAAAATTTAAGTGTGCCATAACTTAAATTTGCAAAAAATATAGATTTCTTAATTTTAAGTAATACATATTAATAATCAAAATTATTAATACCTTCCTTGAATGACAACAAGTATGGCAAATTTCAGGCTTGATTTTTCCTTTCTATCCACGACAAACATTCTATATTTCACCAGTCCAGTGTCAGGAGAGCATAGCTCAAGACAAATGTCATCTTCAATCATATCTCTTCTGAAAAAGCAGGAAAAGTCAAATTAAAACTGGATTTCTTTATTAGGAAACAGAAAATTTCTTTTAACAACATACCTATAATAAGCCATAGTTAGGATACTTTAAAATACAAAATTATATAGATTTCTATAAACAGAAGTATGACAGGATATTTAAATGATGCTCTAAAATTACTGGCTTGTTCTAGGTCTAAAAGGGACAGAATGATAAAATGGGAGGGAGAAGAGATGGAACACTGTCTCACAATAGAGCAAAATAATTATTCAACACAGATTTAAAACTTTCCCAAAAGTTCTCTCTCACACACGCATGCACAAAGATAATATTAAAGATACATAGGTTATAAACTTTTATTGGTAAATAAGGTATGACATCATACAAAATATGCCTGTAATTATTTATGACAATTTTATTACTTATTCTAGAACATTAGTAATTAACCCATTAGCTTCCATGATTTCCATTTAGGGATTTTGGAATTTCATGCACACCACTTGGTGCCAAAAATATATTTGGCATACCTGACAGTTTAGTTTCATTCTATATATATCAGTTAATATAGTATGTAGCAGAAAGTGTGTATTCTGTGCTTTTGTTTCTTTACAACAAGCAAACAAATTTGAAATTTGTCTATAAGTTGAACTATACAGAATTGGCATATTTGAAGCACTATATTTTTGGTTTAGTTTTTATATTATAATGAAATACCATATATCAATATGTAATTTAGAGGTTATAGTAATGATCTGTTATTTTCTCAGTCTTTTATTTCTTATTGAAATGGTTTTATTGTTCATTTTATAATGATACCCAATTGGGGTTTAAGGGTGACATTAAGTTTTTTTTTTCTCTTTTAAAGATTATTTTTATTTGATGAGAGATGGGTACTAGAAAGTTTTTCATGCATGCTGAATTAGAAGAAACTGTAAATGACCCTAAATTCTTTTGAAAGTGACAATGATGCTCCAAGTCTGAGAAAAAAGAAAACAAAATAGATCAACCCTATAACATCAGTAACTATATTAAGTTTATGGGAGGTGTTGACAAATTGGACTAGAATATTAACAAATAAAGGAGAAAAATTTATGGAAAAAAAATGGTATTTTCCTATTTTTACAATCATAATCAACACAACAGTTATAAATGCCTATACATTACATTGCCATGCTAACTAAGTCCTGCCATTATTGGAATTTTGACAAAATATCACCTGAGCATATTTACAATGTGCGTCTCCTTCGTATCCTAAAAATCATGTTAGACCTCTAACAAAAGCAAGCTTGAAAACATGTTCCCGAAAGCATAAGGATGCATCCAGTAGGGTATTATTTAGAAAGAATTCTTGAAGGAAAACAAAGAAAATGAGCAGTGTGCAAAACAAATGTAAGAAAGCAATGTGGTAAATGTAACATCAGGTTACATGTGGACTGTATGGAAAAATGGCATAAATAACAACTATTTTGTATGTATAAGATAACGCATATAATAAAAGAAATAGTTTCTTATTAATTTTCTATCCTGCCACAATCCCCATTTTTTTTTAAAAAAAATATCAATATTTTCAAAACAAGATACATAATTTGAATATAAATATACAGTTACACAACCTTTTGTGCAAATATAAATTTACCAGGCCAAAAATTTAAAAAAAAAAAAAAAAAAAGGCAGTTAAATGGGTTAAGGAAAACCATAAATTAGATGAAAGAATATTAAAGTTAATCATCACTATAAATTCAAATATAATTTTTTGAAATTAGTACCTTCATATTAACCGTGTTCAAAATTAATCATTACAAATCAAAAATGCACATTTGTTCTATAAAAAAACTGACACTTTTTTAATTTTCCTACACTCTTTTTAAAATATACCTTTAGCTTTATTATATTAGAAAATAAACAAAAATAATAGATGTGAAAAATAAAATTTATATACTAATATCAGAGCATTCTTTACAAAAATTTTTAGATTTACTTTTTTTCCCTATAAATATTTTTATAATAATGATACTTACTCACTTTTTATTTAAATAGCGTTTTAAGAAAGCATAATGCTGAGCTGACTTTACATGGTCTACAACATCATTTTTTGATGCACATCTCTGAGGAGTTGTAATTCCAGAATGAATAATTTCCAAAACCTGTAAGGTACAAGGAAGATGCAGTTGTAATAGTAGTTTATTTAATAAAAAGAGGGTTTCATTAAAATTAATCCCATATAATGCATATTAACTGATCTAGTGCATAAAATTTTCAAATGGATTTTAGAAACTTTTATTTTTTGAATTTTCTAAAACTTACAATTTTAGGAAAATCATGATATTACCCAGTTAACAATGTAATGATATTAGGATGATTTATATTGCATTTAATAAAAATTAATGATAGCTTTGAACACAAATTGAATTAAAATATCTATGTACATATTTATTCACTACAATATGCATATTGCTTCTTTTAAAATTATTTTTAAATATTAGCGAAGAACATAAGCAATTAATAAAGAAATAGTTATTCTTTATGAATAAATTAAAATGTCACATAATGTATTAAAAAAATATTAATGAAAAGAAAAACTTAGATTTAATAATACACAACCTTTTAAATATTCCAACACTATTTTATGCATGGCACTGGGTAATTTATGCATACAAATGATTTTTAGCAATTTAAACTCAAATTAAAATATATATATACACAAATATATCTCGATTAGAAAAAATAATAAAGTGCTATTAAACTAAAGTTATTTTTTTAAAATTATTGTTTTGGCATATTAGAAGTATTTAATTGCTCAAATTAAACAGGTAACTCTCATTTATCTTAAAATATATTTCAACTGGTTTGTTAGCATTTTAATATAAAACTATATCTTAACAGATATTCATATAAAAATTAGCACATAGTTTCTACCATGAGAACATACAATTTAATAGATTTAATTTAGGTTTTTTTCATTAAAAAAAAAGTAAATTTTTTTAAAATAAATGAGGATGGGTAAGCAATGCTTTCACTCCAGAGCAATCACACCATTTTACTTTTCAAGATGTTGAATAAAATAAAATGAATAAAAAGATGTTTCGAAATTAAAACAAAAATCAAATTCAACATATATAATAAAATAATATGTTAGCTTTTTATGGTGGGATGACTCTAAATTTCCTACCTTTAAAAGATACAAGCAAATAAAAATTATATGTTAAGGATCATAATGTCAAAACAATATGAAAATTGAAGAAAATTTCAAGCAAATCATTTGTACATGCTTCTCAGTAGTATAATGATAGCTTGTTT
>BMAW01066129.1:75701-193734 GCA_019974015.1 Nephila pilipes
GGTATGCTTCGTTCAGTTACGTATTATAGGATTGTAGTTTTATGGTTATTGGTAAAGGATGATGTAAAGGCTATCGTGCAAAGAGCCAGATGTGGCTATGCTGCTCAAACAAAGATTTAACTGTGGTCTAGGCAAGAAAAAATTGAAGAAAAAAATTTGATTGACAAGAAGGAGGTAAAAAAAAAAAGAAAAGGATTGCTAGGTAACCGGAGTCGTATTATTTTATGGTTCATCGGATACCATTTATTTAATGCTAATTGAATAATTTAATCAATTTATTATGATCTTTAAAATAAACTTTTTCAACATAGTAATCTTTTTAGACTTTTAATTCACAACATGACTTTACGATCAATTAATTTCCAACAGAATAAGTCTAAAATTTATGTTGAGCATCAGGAAATGATGACAAAGAAACCTGCTCTATGGTAGATTTGACCTTAAATCTTGGCTATAATTTTCAGTTATTATATTCCTCATCAAATGAAGTCTTAAGAAAGTACATGTTATAATTTTGATGTTACTGAGAACAATGTGCTCAGATGGTACCTTCAATATGGTAATTTAACTTTAGCATTCAAACAACATAGTCAGATGTTTCATTTTTGAATTTTATGCTTTTACATAATGTGTGAAAATTTCATTCATACTTTTTCTACAACAACTAGATGCAACTATATTCAATGTCTCAAAGAAAACTTAAAGGTATACTGATCAAGATATTACAAATTGATATAATAAATTCATTTGCATGCATAATTTTAATAGATCTTACATGAGGTTCAGTATAAACCTTATATGAGGTCTTTGAAACTCTGCTGCCTTTACTACGTCTTAGTAAAAACCTCCTCTCACTTATTGACACAAAGGATCATTAAAAAAAAATGTTCATTAGCAATGTGATTGATTAAACATATGATTACAAAATAGTTTTTGTATGAACTGCATTATATCAAAGTTTCTTACGATTATGAGGATTTTTTAGATAACATTTCAAAGAGAACATCAAAATTAAACTAACAACAACAACAACAAAAACCACTCTAGCTCGGATTTTATAAAAAGTGATACATAAATAGTTTTTTTATTAATGTAATAACATTTAAATTTGAAAAAAATTAATATAGATTTGCAGAAATAGAAGTTTGATTAATAAGATTTAAAAGAAGTATTATATACAACACTGCTATAAATTTGTGTAACAATTTTTTCTTCTTCAAAGAACAAGAAAGAAATAATGTTTTAAGCCTCAGTTATTTGACCATAATTATAACTTCAGGTGTCAAATTGATAGTCATTGAAGTTGATGATTTTCATTAAACTTTGTCAACATGTTTGTAATCAATACACAAATACAAATAATGATAAAAAAAAAAAAAAAACTCAAAATATAATTTTGGTTATAATTTTTATTTATTCACCTTTTACTTTTTAAAATCAACTGATTTTAAGGTCCATAAAAGAGCCTCAAAAATTTTGAACACATTTTCAAGAAAGAATATGCTTCAAATTTTCATACAATTTTGTGACTATCAAAATATACATTTGTTTATATACAGTATTCTTAAAGTTTAGAAACATAAAAGTGCAATTCTTCAAAAGTTTCAAAACCTAACCATACAGGATAGGGAAGAAATACAAAACACATTTTAAATCTGGAAAAGAGATTGCTTCACACACTAATGAATAATATTGTTATATATACTGCTCTCTATCAGATGGAAAATATAATTAATATTTGAATGTTTTTCCATTAAAAGATCTTCGGGTTTAATATTACGGGAAGACATTTTTTTAATATAATCATGTAGACAAAAATTTTCTAAGAACTTGATATTACTAATGATTAATTTTTACATGATACAAGTAATAAAAGTATTAAGAAATGGAGATTTCAAATCTCATTTATTTATATATATTATATCTAAAAAGCTTACTTATCCGTAAACCATTCTAATAGTTTATTCAATACATTTACGTTGAAAGAAAACATAAATATCTTCCTCCATTCGCCAAAACTCTGATCTTGAGAGACATTGTATCAATTCTGTCATTCACTTCTTGAGATATCAGTCAAAGAGCATCTAATGTGCCTTTGTCAATAACTACAGAAAATGAGCCCTCTTCAAAAGACAACTACAAAATAAAAATATTTTTAGATATTGTACAAGTCAGAAACAATAAAATTAATACAAAATAAACTAGTGTGATTAAGAATATAAATATTAATAATGTTCCAAATTTGAATAGAGATTCAATGCAAACAGTAACTTTTTAAACCAATTGCTCAAATGACTCATACAAACAGCACCCAGTAGCATACTCATATACAACTTTTAGTTAAATGCTTTATTTATAAGACTCTACATGAGGGTTATTTTTTATATAATTTATATGATTTACAGAGAAAAGAATTTTAGCTTGCAAATGAGGAGGGGAATAGGGAAATGAAAATGTGAGATTGCAATTCACGAAACAAAATTCAAGTTGTTCCACTTAAAAATTATATTGATATACTAAATATAAATATATTTGAATTATGTAGTTTTTTAAATTTGATCTTATGAAATAATGAAGGCTACATTCCAGTTTAGCTAAACAAACAAGATTATCAAATTCTATGGTGACCAATTAAAATCACTCTTTCTGTATTAATTATTTTTTGGTATGTGCATAAAGCGGAGTAATTCTTTAAGTACTTGCAGTCAATTTTAATCATTTTAGCAATTTTTTTATAAATAAATTTTCATCATTCGACTACAATTTTTTAATATAAACTACTAACAAGCATCTGTTTGAAAAAAAAAAAAATAATATTATTCAAGTAAGGATTAATGCTTTCCTACTTCTCTTGTAAAGGAAAAGATCGTTTTACAGGGAGTCAACAGTTAACAAAGAGAGTTTAAGTAATGACAGCTTCATCTTGGCAACATATAGGAAGATCTCAAAACTGCCAGAATAGATGAAATATCAATATGGAAGAAGTTACGAACCTTTTGATTGAATTTTCCTATGTGGATGTCATGCCTGATGTCCGCGTTTGTATCGAAATCAGATAATATCTTGATTCAGAAACTCTATTCAAGACTCTGTAACGTTCTTGGATGAAGGGCATTTTATTTGTAAGTAAATAAAAACTCAAAACCATTCTCCAAGATGAAACACAACCTTTTCTCTTTAATGAATTCTCAAAACTATATCTATAACCGTTTGCCATTAACAACAAAGCTGAAGCATAGACAGTAATTAATAGATTATATGAGAATCAGCACATCCTCCCCACCTAAGTTAACATCGTTTACATTAAACTTAACACACATAGTTAAAAAGAAATATGAAATTCAAAAATAAAATGTGTTCACGAGTCCAGTCTTTGGTGCTTTGGCCGTACGAAGTTCGATTTCTAGTCTTTTGAACTGTGGCTCAAAGCTTACATCGCACCCTCGTTGGTGAGAGACTCTTTACATGTTCCCAACTTCTGGTTAGAAAGGTTCTCAACAATAAAGATCATCATTAGAGGACTTCCTAGTGGATATAGTCTGGGTGGTCTTAGAATTCTCCATTTGCTTTAGTCCGTCACAAGTCTTGTTACTCCATCTCAGCCTGGGAATAATCTCTATTATTCTTCCAGTGCCAATTCGTCGGCGGTGTTGTCACTTCCTATCAATACAATATCACCCATATTAACTTTCACTGATCTTGTCTTATCCGATTTTTTGAATAAGTGCTCCTAGATATTAGGATCTAAATCTTTTCATATCCTTTTTGTAAGTTTTTCTCTGTATTTTATTTCGTTTATTCAGACTTCTGTGTCCAGGCTAATCAAAGATCAGGAACACCACTTGTTTGAATGTCTTGAAGAAATAAAGATGGACTTAAAGGCACATCAAAAAGTAACATCATTTCAGTAACATAGGTCAATGGGCGAGGAGTTGATCACTGCTTCTGATGCATGAAGAATGGTTGTTTCTTGGAGATTAAAGAAGCTCTTCCTAGTACTTTCGTCTCAGTAAACTCTTGAGAATACCTATTAATCCTCTCCCACCAACCTCCCTGCATGAGGCAGTTGGTGGATTGAACTTCCATTGAATTAGTGATATAGATGTATCATGTGATCTGCTTCAGATCTCGTAAGCATTTGAGCTCTAAAGTTTGTTCGTTGTCACGGTAAATTATTTTACTTCTATTTCCTCTGCGAATATAAATCTTCTAAGACTAGTAAAAAACTCTCAGTAGACATGGACTCAGCCAATTCTAGATGCACTGCCCTGTACTCGGTGCTTGGGTGAATAAGCAAATCAGGATTTGGTGTTACAGCGCCTTTAAGATCACTGGACCAACAAAATCAATGCCACAAATTTCAAACACAGCCGCTTCTACCGGGTCTGTCGTTTGGAGGGTTACTGTGCAAACTTGCACTTTTTGCAGAAAATCTTCTACATACGGTCACTTATTAATCAGAGATCTCACCGTTTTGAGCATTAAATTAAAATCTCTCTCGAGAAGAATATTTATTAAAATTTGAATTGGCCGTGTGCATTTTTCATTGATAATATCGTATTAATCTCTTGACCACCTCATGATCGGGACAGGAAAAGAATGGCTGGAGTTTTAAAACTCTTCTGAATCCTCTTCGAAAGGTAAGTTTTAAGTTTTCAGTCTGAAGTTCCTCTCTGATCATACAAATACTCCTAAAGTTTTTAATTTATTATCTCTCGTCTACAAAACAGCAATCCTCTTGAACCATTTTGATTAATAATTTGAAACTTCAAAATTTCATCAAAATCAAGGTCTCCATGTCTTTTCTTAATTTTTCAATTTCGACAATTAAAAGGTAAAACCTTAGAATCCATCCATTAGATAGACTATTTTCTGGTATTTGAAAAATATTTGTAATGCCAATCTTCATAGAACAAAACTTGTAGAAATCAGAAGCTTCTTGTCTAGATGAAACTATGGTCTTTTTTTCTTTTCTCGAACAATCTCGTTTTTTTTTCATTTAGCTTAGATTTCCTCTTGGCCAATCCTCTTTAGGCAAATGAAGCTAACTTGGTCCTATAACTTATTAGATTTCAATAAGTTTGAGCTGAGACAACCTCTACTTTCGGGAATCCTTGGGATTCATGGAACCAGGGATATGTCTCCAAGAACTTTTATTTGTTAGCAGCTCTAATTTCCTTCACTCTATTCTGTTAAAAAACATTCCAGGCTAGCTACTCTCATAATCCATGTCAAATTGTTGAAGAATCAGTCAAGTAAACTTCTTCACTCTGTATCTCTGACAAAATAGAGTTGAAAGTCTCTTGCTGAGATAGTAGCTGCAAGTAACTCAAGTCTAGAGATAGTAATCCCTTCCTTTCCTGTTGGTGCAACTCTACTCCTGGCTTGTATAAGTTGTACTTTAAAACTGAATCACAAGTCTGTATTCAGGATGGCTTGGCGACAAGCATGCTTACTAGCATCACAGAAAATATGTACTGAAATATCTCCACTTGCAGCCTCTGAACCAAAATATCTTGGAAAGCGGATTTTTCTCTAAACTAGTTAATATCTTTTTAATACATTTTAAAAATGTATTTTTTGTAGTTTTATCAACTTCTTCATCATGTTATTTTTCTTCCACGTTTCTTGGAAGCAATGAATTTAGGAATTGGATGACAGGACAACATATACCAAGAGGATCGAACAATCTATGAGCTGTAGATAGATTGATCCGGCTTAGTTGCACAAAGCGTAATTCTTTTACGCATTATTAATTAGGTAAGGTGTGGGTTATATTCATGGGCGGGCATTTGTATCGGCGGAAGTATCAACATTGACGTCACTGAACTCCACCTCTAGGCTCAGATTTTTATCGGCATTAGAACCAAACGTTAATAAACGATGTGTTCTTTTCATTTTTACATACTAACACAAGTTGTCGACATATAAAACTATCATAGTTGAACTACATCTTTAGGATACGACAGATTTTCCAGTTCTATTTCTTCAAAACAGTTTGTAAATGAAGCTGATGTAAATTTAGAAGAAAAGGCGCTACTGAACCACCTGAAACCACTGGTCATGTTCAGCCTCTTTCAGCTGACCATCATTACCAAGTCACAAAACCTCAATAATTCTATCCGTGGGTGAAACACCTATTTGTAGAAAGGCTTTCGATGTCAGCAATAACACCGATCTTCTTTTGAAATCGGTTAAAATAACTTCGAATCTGCTCTATTAGATTGCCCCTTCTCTAGACAATCATTTAGACTAGAAATCCCTTGCCTTGTGGTAACGTAAGCAGGCGATTTTTGTAGTACTATGCTCCTTGATAACTTCTCTATGGGCAAACTAATGCTGGCTGATCATTTTTTGGTCAACTCTCAATTACTCCTCCTCAAGCCATTCTCAAAAAACATTTTCATAACCTTCATAAGTGAGCTCTCGGTTTTAAGATCGCAGTTTACGTCATCTTCCTTTGCTAAAATCAAAATAACTGGGAGTGGTGGATGATCTTTCCAACCAAGGCAAATCTACTTCAAAACATCATCTACCAAATACTGTATTTTAGAAAATGACATGAAAGAGCCTCTTGTACTTTCGATCCTGGCTTTTAACTTGCACAGATGGGTCAAGTTATGCCAAGAGTATCCAAAGGACCATAAATCTGTTATTGTCTCTGCTGTAGATAACATGGACAACTAATAAAGATGAGACATTCACTTTTACGTATCCAGTTATTCGTCCCATTACAGACCACCAAGTTTTGTTTCAATCACAGTCACAAGACATTTTCACCATAACCTCCTGTCATGAGCTCAGCCTCAGGCTCGGAGCAAGGATTTCAATAGGATCTTCACCATGTATCCACCACATTATTAGGTAGCTAGCAGCTTACTTTCACGCAAAACTCATTCACAGTAGGTGGCACAGTTTTACAACATATTTGTTGACTAGACTTTAAAATTACAGATTATGATTCTCATGTACACCTTTCGATAAATACAAAGTATAACATCATGTTTACATACCCCAGTATGTCTTGCCACCAAATAGGGAGTGCTGCAAATATTCAAGCTGTGTAGGCTCATGGCTCATTTCTTCAGCTGTAGCTTCAAGAGTAAATATGACCAGCTGTGAACTCAGTACGATAATAGCTCTTGCTGCCGTTTTTTCCATTGCTCTTTACAACTTTGAATGTCTGGGAACTACGTTTGGATGGAGACAAGTTGGAAAAGAGCGATCTGTAGAACTACCTATCAGCTCCTCTTATCCTTCGAAGCATTCTTTGTCTTTAGACTCAGATAGTCATTCATTTTTCTACACAGAAGAATGTGGTGTTTTTGCCACAACACAAACAACTAGCTCTGCTTACAATCTTCGACAGAATGTCCAGGTTTAAGTATAAAAACAATTATGAGATTGTTGAACAATGCTCTCTTCTTAAGGAGAGTTTTTCACTTAAAACAATTCTGAATAGTGTACATTAGAACAAAATATGCACTGTTTGTCACTTGCTTTTAAGTCAAAAGATCGTTGCACTAGGTGCCTCATAAAACTTTACATTCATAGTCTTATTTTCACTCATTTTTATCACCAGAAAATTTATTATATTTCACTTTCGACTTCGTTTAGAGGGTTGAAACTTTAGGAAGCAAGAAGTGAATCTTCGATTCACATCAACCTCATCTTTAAACAAAATTCTAAAATAAATTCTAAATCACTTTTTCTATTTTAGCTTGAATTTTCAGTGAATCTCGCGTGAGTTTCAAGAACTCTCACGATGAGCTGATCCTCGCCTCCCAAGCAATCAAGTTTCTTGGTAGCGATGACTCAACTAGAGGAAATAGCAGCACTATTTCTCCTAGTAACTCCTAATAGTTCAAGTGAACGATAGTTTACTATCAGGTTGATCAAACAGCTTTCTTAATGAATTTTTGAACAGTTCTGTTTTGAGAGAACTAATGCTAGTAAATCTTAACTTGATAATTTGAATTAATAATTCTTCTTCTGCCAAAACGCAATTTTAATTGTTTTAAACTTTTCATAGCTATTACTCACCTGGAGGAAAACTCTAATTTCTCAGACTACCTCGTTCCATTGCTTGAGGATAGATATGAAAATTTATCGGAGAATGAGCAATCAATTACTCATCAATTTTTGAAACTGTCCCCAAAAATATAACTTCAATTACATTAACACTCAAAGTAGGTAATTTTATTTTTGGATACATTTAATAAGTATTCGTAACAATAGTTAAAAACTTTCATTTTTAGAGGATAACTGTTCAATCACAAATTTCTAACTTTTGTTTTAAAGATCTCCAGCGTTCAATGTAAGCTTCAATTACTTCTTCATTTCAGTATCAGTGTTCTCGAATTAAACAACTGTTTAAATTTTCTTCATACATGCCATCATTAATAAAGCTTTCCTCCTCTTAGCTTAATTTATTGATTTTATCAACACAACCTCAGTTGATTTTCTGCCTCTGCAAAGAATTGTATGCTATAGTAAACAGTCTTCTCAGCTGTATACTTCAAAAACAGTTTCCATAATGAAATAAATGCTGTGAAGTGTCAGACTTACTCTTAAAAGCAACGAAGATACACTGCATTGGCCTTAGAATGCTCACTGAGTTTGACATCTGAATCAGATAAATTCTATTCAGAAACTCTCATTAAAGACTCTGCTTTGGATTTCTTTTGGATGAAAGGGCATTTATTTATGGTAATAAAACTCAAATGCATTCTCAGAGTAAACACAACCTTTTCTTTTAATGAATTCAAAACATCATATACCTATTTAACAATCGCTGCTCATCTCGAACCAAACAAAAGCTGAAACATAGGACAATATTAATAGATATAGAGAATCAACTGCTTGCGACACCTGACTAGAAAGGTATAAATACACCAAGAGCAACATGCCAGATCAATGAACTCAGGAGAAAGTGCATAGTACAGAATCTGCCAGCTTTGTGATCGTCGGAACGTCTGGAGAGATTTTGTCTTTGGATAGTTTGTAGCAGAGATCGATCAGAAGATCGACTGAAGCTGTTGGTAGTTGTAGTGGAACTGCTGGTAGAGCCCTGAAGTGGATGTGTTGGGTGAATTTGTGAAGAAGCAATGTACATCTACTGGGAATTGTCGAAGCCTGCCCCGGAAGTGCAGAATATTACTGCGGAGGCTTTTCACAGTGAAGAGTGATAAGCTGGTGAGCTGAACATTGCCAAAATATTTGTGACTGTTTCATTGTGTACTGCTATTGTCTAAATTGTGCTACCTGTGTGTTGTCAGGAAGATTTATGAATAAATCGTGATTTGTTATTATTCTCCAAGTTGGTATTGATTTCCACTCCACACCTTGAGGAAATTTTTGCAGCACTGGTTTCTGAAGTGGGATTTCAAAGTGAATGCCAGAAACCGAAGCAATGAAGGATAAAGCTATGGAGGATAAATTCAAGAAGCTATTTGCTATGATGGCAGAAATGAAGCAAGAAATGAAATCCTTGATTAAAGAACAGAAAGCCGGACAAGAGGAAATGAAATCCTGGCTCAAAGAACAGAAAGCTGGATGACAGGAAATGAAATCTAGGTTCAAAGAACTGAAAGCTGATGCCAAGTCTAGTATTCAATCTTCAGAGATTGCTAAGCATGTCACAACAGAAGAGTCCGAAGAAATTTCTACTGAACCAGAGTCCAGTCGTCTGCAGTCCAGAAACATCTTCTCCATTTTCTTTCTTCATCTCTATTGGATCTTCATCATCTATTTTCTCTTCCAAAGTAACTTCCTTTTCTACTTCAGTTACCGAAGTAGAAAATGAAGTTACTTTGGAAGAGTAAATAGATGAATGAAGAAAGGAAACGGGAATGTTGTTTCTAAAGAAACTGGTAAAGTTGAAGAAGCTAAGATAGAGATTGATAAAGCTGCAGAGAAAGTAGCTGTTTAAGGTACTGCAGTTCAAGCTACTGTGTTAATAGAAAGCACTGCCAAGAAGCCCAGAATGTCATCTTACTAGGGAATGGAACTGCTGGTAGAGTCATGAAGTGGATGTGCTGAGTGAATTTGTGAAGAAGCAATGTGCATCTGCTGGGAATTGTCAGAAGCCTGTCCCAGAAGCGCAGAATGTTACTGTGGAGGTTGTCTGCAGTGAAGAGTGATAAGCTGGTGAGCTGAACATTGCTGAAATATTTGCGAGTGTCCATAAAAGTGTACTTTGTTCCTGTTTCTGTGTCACAGTGTAATGTTATTATCTAAGTTGTGATATCTGTGTGTTGTCTGGAAGATTTACGAATAAATCGTGTTTTGTTATTATTCTACGAGTTGGTATTGATTTTCACTCCATACGTAGAGGAAATTTTCGCAACAATATTATGCTTGAAGAAACTGATTTTCCTGTCACACAATTACAGATACAAGTAATACATTTTTACAAAGTAATTATTGTTAAATACTTACTTCATATAATAGTTTCAAAAACAATTCCATAACAATTACTTAATTAAATATACATTGTTATAAAAATTTCTCTAATTTTTTGTGGGTGTATATGAATGAAAGCAGTCCAACATGGAGAATAATTGCAAATGACACTTTATTTGCTAATATTCAAGACAAGATGGAGAGATTAACAGCACAAACAAGAAACACAGCACTTGTACAGATTAGCCACGTAATAGGAACAAGAACAGACTATCACAGATCAATAATACAGATGTACTTATAATAGCAGTCACAGCACTTTCAAAAATGTTTAGCTCACCAACTTATTAGTTTACACTACGGACAAATTTCTGCAGCAATACTCTGCACTTCTAAGTCACTGTCCAAAACAGTTCCTGGCACATACAGGCCACTTTTCCAGCAGATTCACTCGGCCATGTTATCAACAGATACCTCAGTAGATCCACTCAGCCAAAGCGTCATCATTGCTTAAACTTTCTTTGGTTATAATCAATGAAAGCTCTGTAAATATATCTCCACCCATATAAGAGTAACTTGCAGGGAAGTGCCGTTGCAGATGTGTAAAAATATGATTAAAATTTTAATTAATTTTATTATAATTCAAAATTGATATAATCATTTCAAAATTAGCTCTATTGTCACATTCCATAACTATATTTAATGAATTATTGCAATGCAATTCTGCTATTTATTGTGTTTGTGTATTTAAATTGGTAAGAAGTATGTTTCTTTTGAATTCAGAGATCATAAAGAAAACTATTTTCATTTAACATACAAACTGACTACAAGCTTTAGATTGTATTTCATTTCATATCACAGAAACTGAGCAATTGATACATATTTTCTAGCTAAATTTTCTAAATAGGGCAACATATTTCATCCTGTGTCTCTGTAAATATTATCTCAAATATATAATTTAATTTCTATTAAGACAATAATCAAATTATTTTTAAATACAGAATTACAAGCATTTTTCACATTAATCACAAAATTCAAGGTTTGTAACTAAAATGTAGCTTTATCACGTAGAAAGAAATAAAGAAGAAAATACAAGAACTTACTTTAAATACATCCATAACTTCAAAAGACATTTTTGGACGATCCTTGCCATACCTTTCTTTCATTTGATTGATGACAGGAGTACTTATATCAATACTTAAGGAATTGCAAATTCCAACATCGTATAAATCAGCAGAGAGTTTTGAGTTACCACAGCCAATAATCAATACTTTATCCTTTGGGTGAATATATTTATCAAGAACATCACTTAAACTGTCATATTCTCCATACCTAATAATATATATAACATAGGCATTTTTTAGATATAAAAATTGAGCAAATCTTTTAATGGTTATGAAAAAACAAGTTTGCCAGAAAAACTAGAGAAATAATTATAAGATTTTAGAAATATATGAAAATTATATGTCATAAAACAAAATATCATATTGCAATAACCTGAGAGAACACTAAAATGGAAAAAGTTGTGAGTATGATACTTGTGATATATAAAGTCTCTTTTGTATGTATAAAAAAGTATTTTTCATCAAAAAAATTTTGGTAAAATCCAGGTTTATGGAGACTGCTCAGCATGATTTTCAAAAATAGTGTCAAACACAGGATTTTTCAACTCGTAGTTGTTTCAATTGGAAACAAGATGGCATGTTGTTGAATGAATTGCAGATGCAAAGTCATATATAAATGTACTGAATAAAAAAATCAGAAAAACACTAAAAAATATTATTGACCTTATTCTAAAGGGATATTTGCACCCACCAGCAAGAAAACAGTTGTTGACTATGTTTACAAAACAAATAATGCAATACTGTTTTCATACAGATTTTCTTACAGCAAAAAACAAATATTTCAAAGTGATGATTTTGAACACTTTTAATAGATGTTTGTTTACCAAACAAATCTCATGATATTCAACTTACTGCTTTTAAACTAATTCCACTCAAATTCCTAATACTTTTTTAAATGCTGATTTTCTTTGGCAAAACGAAATTTTTCAAACAAATCTATTTTCAAAATTTGTGGTACTCAATGATGGATTACAATCGGATTCAGTTGAGCATGAAAATGGGAGCAATGGAAATTTGCAATACTTTTAATACTTAAAAGAGTTTAAGGTTGTCAGAAAATAAGAAACCCAAGGAAAGTTTGCCACTTTGGCAATTTATTGCCCCACAAATTTCATGTCACCAAGCACAAGTTATAAAATAGGATCACACCAAACATTTTGTTTACACAATACCTACAAGTCACAATTGGACAGGTAAAAAAAAAAAAAAGAAATTTTAAAATTAAAAAAATGACATGTGTAAGAAATCCCATAGACCATGGAAGTTAGTGAAATTCCAGCTTAACTTACACCAATAATATCCAATCCAATCATCTTTTAGTGATATTTTTTCAGTTTGCCGAAAAATGGTTAATGGCATTTTATACATGAACCAAAACATTCAATACTTTTTACAAATATCTCATAACTATATTACTATCTTTCAACTATAAAAGGTTCATTTAATACAAACACATTTAATCCATTAGCAGAATAACATAATTTTAATTTGAATAAAGAGAAAAGATTACTTATTCAAGAACTAATTAATTTTGAAAGGATCTATAAAAAAACCCATTAAATTTTTAAAAAAATACTACTTTATTTTTATGTTTGCTATATATATACATAAGTTATTAATGAACAAGTAAAATATTTTTCATTTTAAAAATGTTATGAAGAATTTTTATCAATTATCATAACTTCTAAATGAAATTTAAGAACATTGGCAACAATGTGAATATTATTCCTTGGAGTTGAAAAAAATCTCAGCACATGCATATATAATTTAAAAAGTATCATAGTGCATTTCATAAATATATGGAACAGTTTAATCAAAAATTAGTGAACAAAAGAAAAATAAACATAAAAAAATGCAATGACAGTTTATTAAAGTACTGATATACGAAATAAATTTCACAATTTTCGGTAGAGAACTTAAACTAAAAGATACAGTATCCCAAAAATATATGAACAAATACTTTTATCTAATACATAGTTCAAATTCTGTTTCCTAATTACTTTGAATACCTGAGCTAAAATTAGAAGTAAATAAGGTTTTAAAAAGAACCAACACAGGTATATTTGCTGCTTTAACTCTGACAGAGTTGGAAATTTGTATCAATGGGAATACACATCTTATGCTAATGTCCACAAAAGATTTTTCACTTGGTTAAGATCCAACTTAATAGCTGACCCATCAGCATTGATAATTTGATTTTGAGTAAACAAAATTTTAGTTGATGTAGAGGTGTAGTCAAAGCATTATCCTCCTGGAATATTCAGTCATAACCTAATGCAGATTTTCCAAATGGAAGCAATAGTGTGAAGAATGTTCTGGTAATCTCATGGACATTGACAAGTCACAAGAAACATACATTAGTTGCACTGCTGAAACAGAACATGCTTCACACCACCTGCTTGTTTCCATCTAAAGAAAGAGCGAGGTTTGAGCCAGAGACTGTGCCAACAATAGGCTCAGCCATATGAGTCATCCATATTGAATTTCATTTCACTGCTAAAGAGAACAATTAATAATTCATTTTTCCAAACCATGTGTTTCTGAACCCAGAGTAATCGTTTTTCTCTATGATGAGCTTTAAGTATTGAAGTTAGTCGCATATAACGATAAACAAGAATATTGTTTGCTTGTAAATGCCAGTGAACTGTAGATCCAGATACCCGAAAGGTCAAGTTGCTGGCAATGTAATGGATATAATTTTTTTTGAAGCAGTTCACAAAAACTGTGTATCTTGCTGTTCAGATATCTTCTTTGATCTCCCTGTATACTTACACATTCAATAGTATTCCATAAGGAGATCAAATTTACTGTACTGGAATTACCATAAATGTTACACTTAGCAAAGAAATATACTAGAACTGTTGCATTATATATGTTTAGAAGTATCTAAAATCTTCATCTGTTACATTTTAAATACCAAAGTTCCATTTTATCAGCTTGAGAGAACGCATTGTTATGGTGTATACTGCAATAAACTTCAATTCAAAAAATTGATTCATCTTTTTATATTCTACAACAATTACTATATAAGAAAAGTGCTTGGAACATGTAAATATTTGATGTTTAGCTTGTAATTCTAATTTTTAATAAATGTTTATAAACTTTGGGAACAACACATTTTTTAATATTTATAATTAATTCCTGATTATTCTTATTTAATAAATGTGAACAAAGTTTAACTGTTTCACTTCTATAAAAATAACATACCAGCATGCAAAACTTAAACAAATGGAATTTTCAACATAAAACCATGAAATTGTAGAAAACGACTTTTGGCAACAAGTACAGTGAAAGGGCAGCTCTGTAAAAAGGTGAAGCACATACAAATATCCCCACTATGACATAAGAGGGAATGTTACAGCACACAAAGGGGTGGAATGTGAGCGAAAAGTGTTGAGGAAACTTGACAAAGAAGTACAAATTTCCAGAATTTCCCTATTCCCTGAAAGTGAAATCCTATGTTCATAATGGCTACAGGAAATTTATCAGGATGCCTTTACATGTGGTAAAAAATACACACTTGAAAGGGTGTAGTTAGACAAGTGTTGCACAAGAGTTTGGAATTGACAAAAGTGTAGTTTCAAGAGCTTGGAAAGCCTTCCAAATGACAGGTACAGTAGTAACAAAGTGGTTAGCTGAGGAACACAACAGAAATTGATGACTGGTATATTATTCTGCAAGCAAAAAAAGACAGGAACCAGACATCAGGCAATATTGCTTAGCAGTTGCTTACAACAACTGGATTACAGGTATCACGGTTTACTGTGGCCAGACATCTGCACAATGGTGGCCTATTTGCCTGACATCCTTAATGCTGCATACCATTAACAGCCCTGTTTACAGAGGTGTCAAGAACACAAAGACTAGACTCTCATCAATTGTGTCAAGTTCTGTTTACTGAAGAAAGTAATTTTTGTCTGAGCAATGATTTGTAGCATCAGTTAATATACAGGAAGGTAGGGACACAATTTTATCCTTCAAACATCAAGGAAAGATACCACTGTGATGGTTCAGGAATATATTTGTAGGGTTGTATTATGTTGAAGGAAGCTCCATATTTTTGACAGCGGCTCACTTACTGGAGATTGTTACTGTGATGAAGTTATCCTCACACATGTGTATCTCTTCCAAAGTGCCAGTGGTCCAGACTTTTATTTTTGTGTACAACAAGATACGTCCACACAGAACCTCTGCTATTGAAGAGCTTCTAGAAAGTGAGAATATCTGCACAAATGACTGACCAGCGTGCTTGCCTGATTTAAATCCCATCAAACATGTGGAATGCTTTGGGAAAATACCTGGTAGTAAGATTGTATCCTCTGGAGAACACCAGACAACTGAAACAGATACTCCTTGAAGAGTGACAACTCTTACCTAAAGAATTGCTGGATAATTTAGTACCGCTGAGTACGAACAAATGATGACATGCATCCATTGCAGTTAGGGGAGGTCATATCCCTTACTATAGAACTTTGGTTTGTTGTTCTACCTGGATACCAGACAATTTATTACTAAAGACAATATGTCAATAAAATATTTTTCTCCTTTGTTCCATAATGTATGCGTAACATTAATTTTTTGGCTACTATGCTTTTGTCAACCTTTAAGTGCTACATTGTGCTTCTGTAGTGTGAATTTTACTATTACCCTGTTGATTCTTTTGGAATTACAACACAATCTAAAAAGTAGCTCCAATTTTGCACACTAGTGTATTATATATAAATCATTTATTTTTATTGCTTTAGCACTTTTACTTAAATTGTTACCTACAAAAACACTAGTCCATATATTTATGAGATGTGCTATTCCTAATTACAATATTAATGCTATTAAATAAAATATATGTATTATGTCTGAAATGTTTCATAGTAAAATACTAATAATCTGTATGAATAGATAAGAATTAAACAGTATTTATAAAATATTATTTCATTTTTAGATTAACTACAAATATATCAATTTAATACCATTCAAAAGGCTGTGATTTCTGCTTGGAAAAAAATTCATTCCAATAATCCTTTGAACCAAAATCCTTGTGATCTTTAGGTAATAAATCCATCTTACCTTATTCTGTAATTTTATATCTATAAAAGAAATGATCAAATTATAAAGAAGTTTAATTGCATATAAAAATATAAATCTAAAATATGATTTCATTTCGATGACCAAAAATAATTTGCAATCACTACATGACAAATTTCAGACTGTCAGCTTTCAAACAAATTATGCCTTAAAATTTAATTTGTATTTCGATTAACTGTATATTAAAGTTGTACTTAGAAGCAACACTAGGGTTCTAGGTGATGGAATTCATAATTTTGAACATTGATCAAGAGATGAGGATGACGTCCGAGCTGGCACCTTCCTCTCCAAAATTCCATGCACCTTCAGGAGGACTTGAAGCCTCAATTTAATTCATTTTTGAAATAACTTAGAGCATTTGTATTCAAGTATAAAAAGAGCTACTATATATTAATTTGTATAATAAAATAATAATAAATATATTTATATCACAAGAAAAAAAATAATTCATATACATTCTAACTATACACAACATTATATTTGGTTAATACAAAGAACAAAAATTATTAAAATTAAGAGATAAAACGAATTAAATTGTGCAAAAGCTAGTTTTTCGATAAGCTTTACATTATGGAGAGATGAAAAAAAATTCTTATTATTTCCATAATTTTTGTAAATATTTATTTAATTTAAAAACTATTTTCAATTACATAAAAATTTATTTAAAAAGCTGTTGAATTTTATGACAGGAGAAACTGAAAATGTGATAATTATTTATAGTTTCTTAATTAAAATGTATGTGTTTCAAAAAAAAAAAAAATTTAAGGGCATACGAAAATGTAAATAAAAGTCTAATTAATGAATTTGATTATACCTTTATAGCTATGTTGGAAAAACGTGTGTTAAAACAAAAACCACATGGCTCGAGACTAGCAGATATTTGCCGGTTATCACAACAAAAAGTTACAAATAAAATAAATGATTGTATGCAAAAACTGCTTCCTTCATATTCATCTGAATAAATATAGTCAATTATTAAGAAATTATCTAAAAATTTGTACAGCTGGAACGTACTTATTCCCTCTATTTACAAACAATGTGCATGTGGCCATTAAGCTGAAAGTATAATCATTTTAACATTTTAAAGATCATAAACTTATATTATTATTATTTCATTATCAACATCAGACAGTAACATCTTGAAGCAGAAAAGTAACTTGAAAAATAGATTTAAAAATAAGATTAATATAATTTTTTGAATAGATTTCTGAATGTAATCTTTCATCTAGAAATTTTAATTAATTTTACTACACTTTTGTTTGATACTAGCCTCAATAACTTTAATAAAGAAAACGAAACCGTTTGACATTTTAACTGTGACCATCTTTTTTGGCGTTGCGTTTTGTTTTTTTTATATCACACGGAGTACGGGTGTCTATGTATAGTGTGTTTAAATGTGAAGTTTTACGGTAGCATTTATTTATTCTTCTTGTATATAGATTTATTTATTTAAAATGGAACTTTTAATGAATAGTGATTATTATGTTCTTTTGGATAATGATCATAGTCTTTGGTGTAGCAAAAGTGACGGATCTATGACACCAAAATCCTGTAAGTTATGTTAAGAAAAACTCGTATTTTCCTGAATTCTGTCAATCTTTTTACGCTCTATTTATATATCTTCTGAACGAAAGAATTCGTATTTTTAAGGAAGTATAGTATCGTTGTTGTAGTTATTTGTGAATTATGAACGTGTCTTTAAATTAATTATTCTCTTTCAACACTTTATTAAAAAAATATTTGACGGAATTATAATTTGATTTCCATCTTAGCTTTATTTTTAAATTTTTTTGAGTATCATTAATATTATTTTCATGAACAAATTATAAAAATGTACTAGATGTTTGATATTTATGAAATTTAATATGGGCTTTATTAAAGATTTATAAACTGGAATAAATTCAAAGTGTTTTAGCAGATGAGGATTTCGTGCCAAAAATGTATTTTTTATTAACATTATCATTATTTGGAACAACTTCGGTATGTGCTCGTATTTTATCATTTATATAAGAAATTAAACATTTAATTTCATACGCAAAAATCAAAATATTCTTTACATACTCAATATTTTCTTTTTGGGATGGTTGTGCATTATTTTTAAGCATATAGGCATTTAATAAAAAAATTTCATCAAAATAATATGCAGTGGACAGAAAATTATAAGTTTTTCTCTTTTTCAAAGTTTGTTCAGTGTTTATTGTAAATCGACGTGATTTCGATAAAATACAGACTTGAATAATCAATATAGCTTATCTATTACTATGATTTTTTTTATCGAATTCAACACATTTTGGTAGAGATTACAATTTTTTTGGTTAAGTAAATTTACAAAATAATCAATGTAATCATTGAAAACTCTTAATGTCAAATAAATTAAGATTTTTATTGGTTAGATTTTTTTTTTAAATTAAAGTTTTTTTGGATTGTCTTACTTGTTTCTGATATATCATATGAAATATAAATAATTTAATTGTATCTTCATGAGCAAACTATATTGATTACAGTTTAAAGTGATTTATATGCAGTACACAATTTAAGATCCCCTATTTCTGAATTATATTCAGGGATTTTTTTTCATTGCCAAGACTTGTTTAATTGTGTTTTTGATTTCAGTTCATGTAATGAAAAGATCAGCTTGAAAAAAAAATCGAAGTATTAAAATAAGGCATATAATTCAATAATACTAAAGAGACATTTTTAAGGTTGCTAGTTAAATAATAAGCTTAGCAAAGAATTGAGCTACAATTGGTGAGAAAAAAAAGTTATTAAATAATTTAATTACCATGCAGTTGACTTAAAATTTGATCTTAAAGGAAAAAAAAAATTATATCGTATTTTTATATTATTTTTTTTATGATTTTTAAACAAATTTCATAAATTTTCTTTGGAATAAACTCAAGCTTTTTGTGCAAAGCTATATCTTCACCCTCCCTTTCGGCCACGATAACCTAGTGGTCATGTTTTTGGATTTGTGGTTGATGGTTTTCGTTCAGTTGCGGGTTCAAGCTTTGGTCGCAATAGACCTGCCGTTTAGACGGGGCTGACGCACATCAAATCTGTCAGGACCCAAAGTCCTCCTTCTGGTGCGACATTAATAAAAACTAAACTCAACCTCCCTTTCTTTAAGAATAGCCATTCACTTTACTTAAAGTTTTGAATAAATTATATGATTTGAATATATCTCCTAAGTTATTATTTTAGTTATTTTTGTCGAATTCTAAGTAAATGTCAGTTTGTAATAAAAAAATCAAGTTTATCTTAAATTGAAACAATATATATTTCTTAGAGTAAAACTCATGGTGTGATATTTATTTGGATTAATTGAAATAATATATTTAACTGTATGCCTTATTTCCATGAATATAATGTATCTAAGAGTGAATCTTGAACTGCAAATTTAGGGATACTTTTGTATAGAAAGGAGGAAGACAGAATTATTTTATGTTGCATTGAATTAAAAAAAATTATTAATTTGTAATAAAGAGTTCAAAAATGGAACATTAGAAGGAAAATATAATTTTCATATTTATTATAAATCATAAATAAATAAATTTGTGTTGTGGGAAAAAATGTTTTTGGTTAGTTTAAACAAAAAATTTGGTCAAAATTTATGGATCATTGACCTTTTAGTTAAATATTTGTGAAAGAATCAACATCTCATTCTATCATTAAAAAAATATATTTACGGATGCAGTGAAAAAAAATTATTTTTTCGTAACATGTTTGTGATATTAGCCTTGGGAAGAATATGAGGGAAAAAAAGAACTCTGTAAGAAAAAAGTAAAAATATGAAAAATAGCTTAGCTACAGCAATAAATAAAAAGTAAGAAGATGTATAATTCAGTTACAATGAAAAATATTATGTAAATGGATTGAAATGAACAAAGTGCTGATTAATTTGCATTCTCCTTCTCAAGAAAACATGTTCTGTTCTCAATGTACCTGTTTGTATTGCATGAGACCCTTTTAGGACAGTTAGAAAGTCATAGTACTTAAGAGACATGTACAAGGTTTTTTTGTGTGCCAAATTTGACAAAATTATCATAATATTTTAATAATGGATTTTTTTATTTTTTTAAAATTTTTACAATTGAACTTTTGTATACATTCTACCATTCAATTTTTCCCTCTGTTTTTAAATCAAATTTTCCGGGAGGAGAATTTTTTCTCATTAAATATTTTTTTTTTTTGTAGTAACCAAATAATTATTTTTTAGATGAAAAATCTCTGATACAACTACTTATATTTTTAAAAGTATGAAATTTATATTATAGGTTTATATATTTTGTATGCTGCATATAGTTTCCATAAATATCTATAATGCTCTAAATATTATCCCAAGATTTAAATAATTTTTTTAAAATTTTTAAAAAAGAATCAGGATATATTAAACATTTTTTTAATAAGTCAAGTTTCAATGTTATGGGTTACCTCTAATTCTCAAAGAGAAATATTTGTAATACTCATTTTTGAGTGAAGTTTCAGTAATGTAGGATTACCTCCGATTCCTTAAGAAAAAATATTGTAATATTCATTTTTGATTTTTACTTAATCATTTTTAAGTATAGTTAAAGAACAAAAATAATAATGTGGCTTGTTTTTATATTAGTGCTTTGTAAAACTTATTTTTTTCCTTTAAATAAAGCTTTATGATGTTAAAAATGCCTTAGAAAAATTAATGAAATAAAAGTACAAGAATATACTTTGCTCATTTTTTAATGTGAGTGAGTGTGTGTCTAATTTCTTAAAAATAAGGGTAATTTAACAGAAAAGCTAATTTTGTAGAAGTTTTGAACTTTTCAATTGCAGTATATAAATAAAGAAGTCTGCTACAAATTAAATTGTTTCATATTGTTAAATTAATAGAAACTCTTTACTGCTTATATACTGACTTTTATAACATTTCCACATCCCACTATGTATTGCTAGTTTAAATCTATTCATTATAATTTCTTTATGAGAGTAAAAATAGTTTTTCATACTTTATAAATGTTAAAAAAAAAAAAAAAAATTCCCCTAATTTTATTCTTTGTTGAATGAAATTATGTGTATTATTGTACAATTTTCATCTTATTTCTGTCAATTCTAGATATTCCTTCCTCCTTCTGGATATGCTAGGGGAAAAATTGCTTAAATATAAATTTTAATGAAAATTATTAAATGTTTGTAAGTTACATATATTAACATGTTGTAAAATGCAGGCTATTAATCTATTTAATTCCTTTTTGTTTAATCATAGCTAAAGAAGTTGAAGAATTGACTGATTTTGTATGCTTAGGGATTGTGTTTGGAGTCATAGGAAAATTTACTATTCAACAAGGTGAGCACATTGTATTTTATTTGAAATCAAATTTCTGTATTTAGAAGGATTATTTATGTAAACTTGTTTTTAAAGTATTACTAAAAATATGCCTTTTTCAGATATTGACAAGCGCTTAGTTTTGATTAAAGATCGTGCAATCGTTGGTGTTTTACCTGGAGGACATGATGTTTATAAAATCCAAAAAATTGTGCTATTACCATTAAATCAGCAGCATCTACCTGATGTTGAATTTGAGGTAATTTTGCATGTTATTAAATGCTTTCAATGTAACATATCAAGGCAATCATTGTAGAAGTCAATAAGCACTATATTCTTTTATTTTTCCTTAAAGTATTTATCATTCACAATATATGCATTTTCTCTAAATTAGGCTGAAGTTTTTATTTTCTTGGATGTAATTAAAAAAATTCATTATCAACTTTTGTAAATGCTTCCGTTTATCGATTGAACTTTTAAGAAGACAAATTAGAGTATTAGTAATCATATTAGAATTTGTAGTATAAAATGAAAATAAATTGCTGTATACTACTCTTTTAGCTATTATCAGTAGCTAATTTTTAATAAAAACTATTCAGCTTTTATCAGTGGCAATGCTTAATTTTTGTATAAAATTCTTAAATAAATTACACGCTAATCTGTTTGCAACTTATTCAATAAAATTGGAAATAAAAGGTTTCTATAAAAAAAAGTAAAAAGGAAATGAATGTATTTTTTTGAGTCATACTATTATTTTCACTACTATAAATTATGTTAAACATATTTTAAATTTAAAAATTGATTTTAAATTATGCTAAGAAAACTGCACGTTTTGAATGTAAAGCTTTAGAGTAAGATAAAGTATTGGTTTTATGTTGTTATTTTTCATATTTTAGAATTCATGACCACACTTTTTAAATGAAATAGTATTAAGTTGTGATTTTTGTCAGAACATTTTTCCAAAGTGTTTGATTTTTTTAAAGGTTTGTAAAAAACATCGTTTTAACCCTAAAAAAGCTGATAAACCTTCGAATAATCCTGATGTTCAACAAAAGGCTTTTCAAAAGACATGGAACTCATTAAAAGCTGCAACTTCTCAAGTTAAAGCAAGAAAAGTAATAATATATATATATATTTATATTTATGTACTTTATAAAAATGTACCTTAGTTTTTCAGTTTGAGAAGATACAATGATGTCAATTATTTTTCCAAATTTGTTATGACATGTAGTAGTTGGCTCATTGAGTGATCTAAAGGCTTAACTGTATCATACACATTTATTTATAATTTAATGAATAATTGTGAACATACATATTTTGTATTCATAAAAAAAAATATTTTCTTGAATTTTATAGTTTTTAATTCTTTTTTTTTTTTTTTTTTTTTACAAATCTATGATCTTGGTTGTATGATTTCGATGATGACAGTAATTTTAAATCATTAAAAGATTACTAAGATTCTTTTAACAAACCACCTTAAAGATAGTAGTTTTATCATATCTGACTGTTACCTATATTTACATTCAATACAAATACAAGATTTTTATTTTGATTTTTTAAAGATTTTCTTGCATAAATTTTTTCGAAGGAGTTTATTGAAATCTTCTGATTATTTAGAAGTTTTTGGCTAAATTAGCAAAATAATTATTATGTTTTGATTCCTGAAAAACTCTTCTGACTTTATATTGTACTTTCAATTGTTATTTGTTAGCTGCCAGTTTCTTAAAGGTTTTTTTTCTCTATTACATAATTTATGTTTATATGAGAAATCTAGTAATGATATAAATTGGGGTAGTTATATATTGGAATATTTTTAATTACAGAAATTAGTTGATATTTTTCAAAATAATCCAAAAGCCTGTTCCTTTCCTAACATCTCATTCAGTGAAATAAATGAGGATAAATTACTTTAACCCCTTGCCAGTGTCGCCCGAATCCAGTTTGGAAAAAATTAACTTTCTATTTTGTGAAGCCCGAGCTGAGTTCATTTCTACTTAAGGGTACTTAATTCACTATTTTCCTAATAGATGGCATTAGTGGTCCTAGTTTTACACTAATTACGACTTCAGTCGAGGGAGGGATATTGTGGTTGCTGTCAGATAAACAAAGAGACACTTGGATTGATAAACAAAAGCAGAGTTTCACTTTCTCATTTAGTTTTGGTTGCTTTGCAGTGAGACCCGTGTGGTGACTGGGGATGACAGAATAGTCTCACTGTAGCTCATGCATATCGTAAAAGGCGACTCAAATAGGTACCCAGTGTCTGGGGGTATAGCCGGGCACCCTGCCCCTGGGGATTATATCAGGGGACCTCAGGGACTTGCCTTCTTCAGGTAAGTATGGGCTTCACGAACCCGAGGTACCCTAGTGATCTTTCTTTCCCATGGGGTTTACAGTATATGGAAAACACGGGTGACGCACTCCCGGGATACCCTAGCGATCTTTCTCTATTTTCGACCCTCCTTCTTGTCAACCACTTTTACCTTTTTTCACCTTCCCGTCTAGACCACAGTTTAATCTTGTTTGGTGCAGCATAGCCATATCTGGCTCTTGCGCCAATAAACTTTACATTCACTCACTGCTTTGCAGTGAATTTTTTTGCAAATAATTTTCTTTTTTCGCAGTGTCCGATTCAGACATCGATGTGGAGTACAGTTTAGGTATTTTTAATTAATTAGGTATTAATTTTAATTAATTAATTAATAGGTATATTTAAATTTTTTTTTTCTAACTTTTATAATAATATAAAGAACAAAATTAAACAGTCAAAATTTTTTTCCATTTTTGGTCCAATTTTCTGAAATATATGTCACAGTTAAGAGGTTAAAATATGATTCTTATTAAGAGTTTGTTACTATACTTTTTTATAGTATGGAATTTCAAACTTTAATGATTGGTTGTGTAAGGTTTATGATGTAATAATTTCTTCTTGTATTTTAAGAGGTTACAATGAATAATTTTCTAGTTTATAAACCATGCGTTGTATGATTTAGGTTTACTTTATATATATACATAAGATTGTAAATATTTTTTTGGTTTGTATCTAGATAAGTAAATTATTGATGATCAGATAAATTTTTATATTTAATAGCTCCAGTCTTTTAAGCAGAGTTTATGTAATATAGTTAGGTGTTTGTTATACTTTAAAAGCTTTGAATGATTGTTTGTAAGAATTTGATGGTGTAATTAAACTATGTAAAGTCTAGTATAAAAAAATTTCAATATTTTGTAATTTAGTTTGAGGAATTTTGTGCCATTAGAATGTTATATTGTTTGAATCATGAATTCATGTCTGGTGTGGATGACTCTTTTCTCTCTTCCATTCTTATCTGTATTTTCATCTTTATTTCTCAGTTCTTCAGAAAAGTACAGATTTAGGAATTTGTATAGGATTTAAAAAAAACCAAACTAACTTTCTATTAGTTGAGTTCATGTACTAATAATTAATCTAATCACTTTTTTCACTAATAAAAATTTGTACTTCAATAAAATTTTCCATTTTTTTTTAAAGAGTTTATATATTTATTTATGTGAGGTTTTTCTGTTTTCAAGTTCACTTTCTTGTTTTTCAAAGGTTCCTTCAAAATAGTGTTCTTCCAAAATGGCTTGGAAAATGTTACTTTATATATCAGTGATTTTCAATAAATTCAATTCCCATAAAAAGAATTCTTCATACAGGTATCGAGCTCATTGATTTCAGCTGTCTCTCTCCTGACAAGTAGAATACTTATTCCAGCCATTTTAGATCAAGTGGAATTTGGGCCATGGAATCAGTTTTCACAAATACTGGCTATAAAGGTATGATTTTTCCTGGGGCCTGGATTCTGTGGTGTCTGTTGCATGATTTTGATACTACTGGCAGCTAACAAAGGTGTTATTGTTTTTCATATCAGGTGAATGCATTTGTTGGAAATGGAATAGTTTTACGTATGGTATTAAATCAAAATAGCAGTTCATCTTTTTCTTGTTTCTTTTATTTATTTATATGACAAGCAGTGTTTATAATTTTTGCTTTCATGTTGTAGTAGTAGAACTAATTTTTGACTTTTATATCATGCATTATTTAATATTGTATGTTTGTGCTTTTTTTTCCTATTCAAAGTAGAGTGTACTTTCTTATTAAAATGTCCTCTAAAACAAATTTAAAGAAATTGCTTTTCTCTTAAACTTAAATGTCTTTACATATATTTCCAATCAATTACAGGAGCAAATATATTTTTTTTACTTTTTATAACAGTTATGAGCACGGATAAATATAACTATTTTCAAAGTATACTTCTCATGTTAGAAAAGTTTAATTGTCATTTTGTTCTGGTCATATTTATATATTCTATGACTTGATAATATTCCTTTTTATTTTATAAAGAAGCACTATATTTTTTTAAAAAATTTATAAACATGTTTTATGATTTCTTCACTGTAGTTTAAAAATGTAGATTTATAAATACAATTTATTGTGCTATGAGACTGAAAAAGCAACTGGGTATGAATTTGATCAGGAGACAATATGTATTATTCTAAATCACAAAGGCCATTATAATAAGAGAGTACTTATTAGTCTTATTTTAAAATTGCATTATATCTTATTTCTTATAAATGCATTTAAATAGCTGATGCATTTTTCAGCTATAAAATTCCTTTTTGCTTTAAATGATTTAGTTTAGTTAAAATAATATCTAACTGAGATGAATACCCCTTTTTTTCTGCAAATAATTCGTTCATTGAAGTTTTACATTTCATTTTCCAATTTAAGGATAAAATAATATAAATTTTTACATTCAAATCTGATTATGAACATCTGAATCAATAGAATTTTTAAAAAATCATAAAATTTCCTATTTCTGAAATATATTGATCTTGACATTAAATGGAGCAGCTACATTCATTGAATGTATAAGAAGGTTAAAAACCGTTACTCTATGTGATATGAAAATATTTTTTAAATTTTTTCTTATGACATCAGAGAGTTTGTGAAATTGATTTCTAAGTATTATTTTTTTTTAAAACCAGAATGTGTTTTACATTAAAAAATATTGTAAAAGGCTTTTGTTATAAAAAAATTTCTAAAATTTTAGCTTTTTATTTTTAAAAAAAATCAATAATTTTATTATGTAATTTTTTTTCCCTATTTGAACTGGTTTATCATTGTTAACTGTGTATTAATTTATTGAATGTGTAAAATTATTTAAATATTGATGTAATTTAATTTTTTTTTCTTTCCATTTTAGCAACCAAAAGATCAGAGAGACAGAGAAAAGTTAGAAAAAAGAGTGATAGAAGTATGTAATTTTTAAAAACTTTCATGTTTTATTTTCTCTAATTAATGCCAATTGTATTTATTCTAATCTGGCATCCTAACCAGAACAAAGAAATTCTTTTAAAATAGAATGGCTTATAATTATTTGACTCTGCTGATGCCAAAATTGTTTTTGCTCAAACTTGGCATCATGAATACAGCGTAGAATTTTTACTTTTAACTTATCAGGATTTACATATTCACAGAGGATCATATTAAGATTTTACATGAATAGTTAAACTGGATAAATTCATTTTTCTTACATAAAAATTCGAGATAAAATTATATATGGTAATTTTGTTGGAATTGATTATGTTTACATATGTATATATATTGTTAAAACTTTGTTTTGAAAAAAAAAAAAATAATAAAGCTGAACTGATTCAATTGGTAAAAGAAAAAAAAATTTAAGTTTTTAAAAACTATGTTGACTTTTATAATTTTAAAAAAATACATTGGTATTCTTGGAATAATATATGCCTTTCAACCTTTTGGTTTTTATATTTTTTCTTATCTTCCAGATAGCTTTGTAATAAAAAATATTTAAATTATGAAGTAATTGAAAAAAATTAATGTTTTAAGAAATCATAAGTAAATTATAGCTATATAATATTGTTAATTTTTATAAAATTCTAGAAAAAAATTTGATACATAGTTTTTTAAGTTTTGAAATTTTATCTTTAAAATGTCATACTTCAGTTTCTAAAATATTTTTGTAAGTTTTCACTTATCGTAAAACTGAAAAAAGTTTTATTCTTTTGTGTGTGTATATCAGAATTAAAATTAATGTTTATTTATTTTTAAGTTTTATGGTAAGTTTTTCTTTTTTTAGATTTTATAAGGTTTCATTGCATTCAATCTGATTAGAGTTTTCATTAATGTATGGAATTAATGTTATCTTTTGATTAGGAATTTACAAAAATGTTCACAGACACTGATTCATTTTACTATTCATTCACTGGAGATTTAACTAACTCTATTCAAAGACAGTATTATCAGTCAAAAGATCCAGAATATAAGGGAGTACCTCTTTGGAAAAGAATAGATGATCGTTTCTTTTGGAATAAATTCATGCTCTCTGAATTAATCAATCTTCATGTGAGTGCTTTTTTTTTTTTACTTGTGATAATTTATACTACTTATTATTTGAATTGTTTAAAATTCTAAATTTTTGTCTGTTATATCTTCCATGTTAAGCATTAATTAAAACTACTGATTCCAGGATTTGTTCATGCACCATATTACTAGAAAAGCATGTTAAACCACATTGTGCATTGCCTTTTTATTTCAGTAGATTTTTTTTAAAAGGAAGAAATACATTATTATGCTCCATATTACTAGTAAAGCTTGTTAAATCACTCTTTTTATTTCAGTAGATTTTTTGAAAGGAAGAAATACATTATTATTTTTCACTTTCCAGATTTTTACTTGTACCTGCTTTTCAATAATTATGTATAATAATTCACTCTTAAACTTTTTTATTCTTTTTCCAATGGACTAAATTCATGTGATGTCACTATCACATGATATCTTGACCATGTGATACTTGCTGATGTAAACAAGTATTGTATTCGTTTATTTTACACTGCGTTTGTGAAATGTGTTGCGCTTCATAAGCTTAAGTAAGTTACATTTTACCAAATATACTACTTTTTAATTCAATGAGAAATTATCGCAAAACTTTGCTTTATGTATTTTTCATTTTCATTTTTTGGATTGCTGTAATATAAAGGTATTGAATCATTCTTCTATCAACAAGCTGAAATAATGGCTACAAATTTATATAGTTTACATACAGACATTTTGTTATAATTATGAAAACATCCTAATTTAATGGAAAGTTTTTAGTATTTAAAAAAAGTATTTTTACTTACCTTCTTTAAAATTTAACTTAATAATATTATTTGAAGAAAGTTTGTAGATTTTTAATATGTTAGTACTTGTTTTTAACATTTGCTTGAATTTGCAGCATTGGTTAGCACTTATGTTGTGTCGAATTTCATTTTATGATGTATTTGTTTTTTGAATGAAATACTGAAAAGAATTATTTAAAATGAAACTTGATGCTTGTATATCCTTTCTTTTAGTGAAAGCGCCATATTATTTCAAAATTTGTCTTCCACAGACAACGCCATCTTTTTTCCACTTCTAGAAGTGTCGGGTTGAAATACTCGCTTTTGGTGCCATATTGGCTATATTTCAAAAATTTTGCCTACTGGTCCTGGTAAAATAACACTTTACCCAATTTTTTTTAAAAAAAACTATATTATACAAAGTGTACAAAATTACAACTTTTTAAATCATAATTCATTGTAAAACTGTTATATACAGCTTAATTATGTATCTTGATTAAAGTAGAAAATAGTTTATCTAAATTTAAATCCAATGTTGCTTTATTTTTTTAAACAGAACTAGCCTGATAAATAAAATGTCTACATTACATGAAAGATACTATAAATCAGAAAGTGTTTAATTACACTTTAACGATTCACATTTATTTTTCAGATGGTAGAATAATTACAATATTAGAATAAATATCGCAGCCTTTATTTTTAAAATGTTAGAATCAACTGATCATCTGTTGATGTATAAAAATATTTGGTACTTTTCCATTTCGCCGGTGCAAATCTCGCTAAGCAGACTTTATTTGTGACAACTCACAGTAATTCCGTTTGGCGTCGCTTGTATCATTTTGGGCGACTTTATCGCTTGCGCCAAAGAAATTGAAAAGTATAAAATATTTATAAATGAAATAATTTGAAATACAAAAAATAAGATGAACAAAACAAGAAGGCGAAAATAACTCAGTGGCTGCTAACTGGTCAAAAATGTATATTTTTAAAGCAGAAAATAATTTTAAGTTTATATCATAAGTATACAAACAAACAACAGAAGTATCTTTAAATAGGCTTAGCTCATCAAACGACATTTTAACAACATAATTAAATGAGAATAAGATTACAGATACATAAAAATAAAGCTCATATTATTTCCAACCAAATATAAATAACTGAATAATGTAAGAAATATGATAATATTAAATGTATTAATTAAAATAAACAAGATATGCAATTTATATACAACTAGTATACAGGGAAATCCTATGTAAACACTAAACATGCTGGTTTGTTTATGATATATATCATGTGATTCTGTGAATTTAGTCCATTTCCTGCTGTGCTCTTTAAGGTTACATTTACTTTTTGTCATTATTATTAAACATTTTTGACTGTAGAAAAACTAGTGTTTAAAAATGATTTTTTTAAACAATCCTTAGTAAAAACAATTTAAGGTATGGTAAATAAATACTGCCAATGACTCAAATTATTTTTTTTTTACTGCCAAGGAAATACACTTTGATATAATCAATTGGAACATCCTGATTAACATTAAACAATATATTCAATAATGGAAATGTAGTTTTAAAGGAGTGTAAAGTTGCTTTAAAGAACTTTAAATAAGACTTTTTGTATATTTTAGATTCCTAGATATTAATTACAACATATTTATTCCAGGAGCCATTGTGTGATCCTTGGATAATTCCTGTTATTCAAGGTTTTGTACAGATTGAGCAATGTTGGATTGACATCATTGATGATGCTGAATCTCTTTCAGCAGAAGGGGCTAGATTTTTTCCTCCTCCTGTACTTTTACCTGAAACAACTGGTAAAAATTACACAATGATCTTAATATCTAGACGAAGTCGACACCGTGCTGGCACACGTTACAAACGTAGAGGTGTGGATGAATCGGGGCAGTGTGCTAACTATGTAGAAACAGAACAGATATTTGAATTTGCATCACATACTGTTTCATTTGTTCAGATTCGAGGTTCAGTTCCTATATTTTGGAGTCAACCTGGTTATAAATATAGACCACCTCCTCAACTTGATAAAGGTAAGTTGTTTATTTTTATTATATTTTTGTGCCTTTGTATTAGAATGGGTTTTTTTAAATTAATGATTTTTGTTTAAAATTTACATATAAGAAATGAAGATTAAAGGTATGATTTGGCCGAGTTGTTAAAAATTTTATCACTAATAAGTGTAGTACTGAATCTCTACTTTTACAATTCTGTTTTTCTTTCAGTAACTGTGAATGAGTTTTTACCGTTTACTCCATTTTAGGCCTAGTTTGTATTTGCTTGAGCCCTTTAAAAAACATCATGTTGAAGTTGTTAATAAATATTCTTTTCTCCATTATTAAGTGGAATCTTATTGATATGGGGGTCTGGTTAGTAAAACACGTTATGAAATTTCAAGAAACTGGGGATTATATAAGTAAACATAGGAATTTCTTCAGATGAACTATTCTCCAGATTCTGCAAACAAAAACCTAAAACATATTTAATAAATTTAATCCTTTATTCATTGCACAATTTTGACAAATTAGGTTCAAAAATCATGAATTTTTTTTTTAATGTTTATAAAATTAAAAATAAATTACTAATAAAATACTCTGTTTTTGTTTAAATAAATGGATTTTTAAAGATATAAAATTGTTCATTAACTTACCTTATTTTACAAAGTATTTATCTTTCTTTGTATATCCAGACAGCAAAGTTTCATTGCAGGCACGTTAGAAATGTATGTAATTTTTGGACAGAGAAAAACTATGTATGCTCTGAATAGTATACACTATTATCTGCAAATGAAGCTGTCTTTATTCAGTGTAAATAATAACTGTATTATTTTTATCAAAAATGTATGATAAGTCAAAAGGATATCTTATAATTTTGGTAAAGTATAATTCTTATTTTAGGAGATGTAGTTGCCTTTTTTCTATACTGGCATCAACAAAGTCATAATTTGTGAAGGTACTGATAGAGATAAGAATTTAGGATGAATAAAGTGTATCTCCCAGTATATATATGAATGACCATATATAACCAGTAATAGATTTGCCTATTCTATATGCTTTAATTTCATTTTTTTTCTGATATTTTAATTTGTGATATTGTAATTATATTTTGAGATATTGTATCCTTTGGGATAAACATCCTTTATATAACATCAAAGTTTCATCTATGGTGATATCTTTATTGTTCACAAAATGCAAGTATTTTTTTTAACTCCACAGTATAGATTATATAAAGTAATTTTATGAAAAAAAGAGTTTTCACTGATATTTTCGTAGTGTAATATATATTGGTTTTTTGATAAAATCTTTAAAATTGAAAAAGCAAAGAACAAATGCCTTACAGCACATGATATCTGTTACCATTATCTTCTGGAGACATTTGGCACAATTTTGTTCTATTGATGCCTGTTCTATTAAAATGTACTTTACTCTAAATATTGTTATTTCAATTGTTATTATTTCCTTCATTTACTTTACCAAAGCACACAAATTTTTATCATTGAACTTTAATACTATCATACAGATATATCTTTTGGTTAAGTATTCTCAATTTCTGTTGCATTAGTTTAGAATTTTTTTTTTTTTTTTGAACACCTTTGTTGTATGATGTATGAATTTAAGATGCTTTTTTAAAAATTGTTGACTGAAACAATATTTTTGGTAACAAATGGAACATGAAGTTGGGTGAAAATTCTTATCTCCAATGTTAAGACTAAAAAAGTTTTGTAAATCATCTGTATTATAAATAGATGGATGAAAAAACCATGAAGAAAATGGATTGACTTCAAAGTGCAACGAAATGAACTTGAAGCATTTTTTCCTTGTAGAAGTGCTTTAAATTCGTTTCTACTCTTCTTATCATTAATTTTTAAACATATAAAATAAGAATTTTTTTTTGTTACTTATAATGAAGCTGGACCTTCACTTAAGGTATATGTCTTGTCCACTTCTTGAAAACTCAGAAATTTATGCTATCAAAGAAGAAAGCATTACTAGATGTATTTTAAAGGAGTTGCTGTTCATAATTACATTTTTAATGATAAATTGATCTCATTACTATGTAAATAGTTCTAATATTTTTACTAATTTTCAAACTTTTTCTGAATAAAAAGCAATGTATATATATTTTTTAAATTTAAACTTACTGAGAAAAAGATTTTGAATAAAATACATAACAGGAAGAGATAAATTTAGTTTCTAAAGAATTATATATATTTGAAAAATTAAATTTTATCTAGCTTATTGAAAAATCAACTTGAATTTACATGAAATTTCTAAAATTTTCCATGCCATTTTTATTAAGTTCATTTTTTTCTTTAATTGCTGTTATAGCTTTGTAATGAATATTTCATAACAGTTTGTTGCAGATTCTGAAATATCTGCATAACAGTTTCAAATCATTAATTAATACCAAACATTATAATAAAATCTCTAGAAAATTTTCTTATATAAAAGTGCCAAACAAACTTTAAAGTATTTAAGTGCCTGAAAGCTTTTATAGGCATTTCCTCACATATATCTGAAAACTAATGTAATTAATAACTGTTTTAATGTAATTTAATTAATAAATAATAATGTAAATATTTATTAAAAATAATGCAAAATTGGTAAAATATGAGCTTGTTTGTGTGAAATTTAGAAATTCTGCTTGTGGTACTTTAATATACAATGATTGTACAAAATATTATACTTTTTCTTATAAAACTTACAAAAATAATGTAATGTGCTTCATTTTAATTTGTGCATCAACTTTTATTTGTGCTACAATTTATTTTCTATTTTTAATATTGAAAATAATTAATATAAGCTAGGAAAATATATTAAAAAAATTTACATTCTATTTTTATCTTATTTTATTTTGATAAGAATCAATATAAAGAGATTATTTTCATATTGAATTCTTTAAAAATCATTCTTTTAAAAGACCAAACTTAAATTGAAGGAAATTATTGATGCAAATATTGCATCAGTGTATATGTATAAATATGCTGTTATAAAACATTTTTAAGTAATTAGTCATATATTAAAAGTCTTGAAACACATGTTGACAGTAAAAAATATTCTTTAGAAGAAGTATAAATGCTAATGCAAATTAATTATACATTTTATGCAAATGCTTTCACATTCTTATTTATATTTAACTGAAATACAAGAATTTTGAAATTGGTTCATTCAAGTGAAAAGAAGAATGTAAAATATTTTAATAATAAATTTTTTTAAAAAAGTGGAGATTTTTTTTATTTTAATACTATTTTGATGTAGAAATCAATTATGATATGAGATTAACTTTCTTGATAAGTAAGAATTTTTTTTAAATATTTGTTAATATATATATATATCCCATGTTCTTTTGATTCAGTTAATAAAAAAAAAGCATGATGTAAAATAATTATATTTTCAAAAAATTTACATTAAGTGTGTATATGTATAGTTTTTGTTTTAAAATTCTTTTAAAAAGTGAATTTAATTTCATTTTGTCTCTAAAATTATTTTTCTGAAATGCCACAGAGCTGATAAATGGAAGAATAATCAAAAATTTTGTGCTCATTGTTTTAAACATTGATGTGGTTACTGTTGTTTAAATTCTTTCCCAGAAAATTTCATTTGCATCATTTTATTATTTAAAATAAAAAGCTATTTCGTAATTTTAAAAAAAGATGGTGTCATAGAATAAATTCAATTAATGCCCAAGTAATTCAATGGAAGAATAAGTAAAAAGAAAATAGTGCATGTGGAGATAAATTTGTAAAAAGAACTTAAGAGCATTGAATAGAGATTAGAATGAATAGAAAGTGAGAAAGAGAATTGGGAACATTGAATAGATAGGATGATAGAGAGAACTTAAAACTGTTGGGTAAGAACAGAAAATGCTGTCAGCTGAGTTCCCTGCTCTTGGCAGTAGTTAGAACAGTTTGGAACAAATAACAGGTTGGTTGATTTTAAGGGATATAGAGCAACAATGGCTGTTATCCCAAATAGTAGGTTTCTGATGAAACACTGAAGAGGGTGTTCTTGCTATTTTACAATAGCAGATTCAAAAGAATGAGACATTCTTTTGATTTCTTTTCCTACATAAGACTTCCAAGAAATAGATTTTATAACATAAAAATACAATTATATTTTCATTTTTTACTTATACATTAAACAATGTATTCATAATATTTATAGCTTTTCAATGATTTTGTGCTTTGTTTCTTACAGTTGTGAAGTTTAGTTGCAAGTTGAAATAAATAAAACAATTAATGACATTTTTTTGAAAATGTATATGTTTAAAATTATTGACATCCCAAAACTAAACACTTAGGTGAATTTATTTTTGTAAGTTATATTTCTTTGTTTTTAAGGATACTTCCTTAAGTATAATGATTAGAAAACATTTTTTTTTAAAATGTACTTCTGATTGCACAAAACATTAGTATATAATAATTTATACCTCTCATTAAAATGATTATATGATGTAATTTATCAATTAAAAATTAGCATAAGTGTGTTTTTAATATGAGTAGGTTGGGTTTAGTTGTATTAATGTTATACTAAAAGCAACACGAGGGCTATTGGCGATGGACCTCATAATTTTGAACCTTGGCCAAGTGACAAAACATGAGTTGGAAAAATTCTTATTTACCTTTTTAGAAATTTTTCTTTGTATTTAGAAATCTAATATTTAAATTATATGATTAAATTTCTCTGTTTTTATTACAACTAAGAATTTTATTAGATATCCTGAATTTTCTTTTACTTTTATTAATTTATAAAGTTTTTAGCAAAATTGCTAAACTATTTAATATTCATCAAATTATAAAATGTATATATTCTGATATTGTATTTTTTCAGGTGAAGAAGAAACACAGATAGCATTTGAAAAGCATTTTGCTGAGGAGCTTAGCATTTACAATTCACATATTGTTATAATTAATCTAATGGAACAATGTGGAAAAGAGAAAATAATTAATGATGCTTACCTTAAACACATATTGGAGTTCAGTTGTCCTGATTTAACTTATGTTAGTTTTGATTTCCATGAGTATTGGTAAGCTCTATTTTTTTTTAAATATCATAAGTAGTTTAAAAAAGGTCACTTGCCACAATTCTTCTTTTTATCATTTGTTAAAGATATTTATTTTTTGTCAAGAGACCGTATTTCTACCATGGTAATTAAAAAAATAATGTTTTTTAATTCATGTTTAAACAGAGTTTTCTTACACAATTAAAGTTGACTTGTTTGAAATGTAAGGCCTTGCAGAGATTAGGGATATTCAAATACTTTTTAAGGAGCATTTGCACACTGAATTTTATTACAAAATGATGAAGGGGGCAAGAAATATTTGGGACTGTCTTAGACACCACATACTGATTTATCAGTTTGAAATAAATAAAATGATTAATTGAAAGTTGCATTACAATCTTTTATTTATTTTGACGTCAATATTTACTTGAATTGTAATTAAGTTTTATTTGTAAGATGAGTGTTTTAACTTTTTAAATTTACAATTGAGTTATATTATATCAAGAAATGTTTTTTCATCATTAATATGATAGAATTTTCAATATTGATAATCAAAAGTTTTTTAAACAACACATTTTTTTTTTTTGATGAATTTGATTTAATTAATAAATAAAAATGTATTTTAATTCTGTCAAAAAATTTTCACAAGTAATGTGATATTAGCTTATAACTGAATTTTAAATGAGAGAACTGCTAAGTAATTTTTATATTTATTATATTAATATTCTAATAACTAATTCTTAAAATTTGTATAATTTTCATTTAAAATTTTTTCTTTTTATAAAAAGGAATATTTCCATTTCTACATAAATTTTTTTTCCACAAATTTTTTTAATCCAATTATTCCTATGGTGTTTTATAGTTAGATTAAGGTGACCAGATTTTAACATTTGAAAAGCGGGACACCATTGACAGGGAGGGGAGGAGTTTTTGATTAAAAATTTGGTACCTATAAAATACCTACCTTTGGTACCTAAATAAATTATAACAGGAGGGAGGAAAGGATTAAAAATTTGTAACAAATGGCTCACGTAACAAATAAATATCTAAATCACCTCCCTGAATAGTTTTGTTGGATACTTCTGTTTAACTTGGAACTAATACTCAGTACAATGTGTATCTACAATAAACAACCTCTCTGACCTCTTCATATAAAATCCTCCCTTGTTTCCAATTTTGCACAAGATGCACCTTTTACAACAATGCTCCAAAATGATGATCACACAAAATGTTCCCAGAAGAATAAAAATTCATAGAAGTACAAAGTGTTCTTCATTTTACTGCTACAAAATGCTTTTTGTCAACCGCCAGGTCGCCGAAAAATGCCATTAAGTCCAAAGAATGTAGTCAGATTTTGTTAACTGATCAAGGTGAACTTTGATGTTGTGTCCTGATAACTGGTTCCTCAACAATTATTTCTTTGATCACGTTCTACAAAAAATAATATAAAGCTCATACCTTGGTGAAATAGTTTGCTGGATGCCAAAAACTGTATATTCCCTTCCTGTCATGGTCTAAAAATTAACAAAAACTTTAAGTGGATGTGGATAAATTAAAATATAAATAGAACGCCTGGTCATCTCCAGAAGGTGGATGTCTGTTTAATTTTAACCATTAAGTATTAAATGAATGTAAAGTAGTAAGCATTAGAACCAAAGTTATCTTTATGTTTTCAACAGCCTGAGGAATGAAGTTGAAAATGCACTGTTCTATTGAAAGTGATACAGATATCATCAGGAGACAGATATTTAGTTTATAATTATGATTTTTCAATTTCCTCCATTTTTTTTTTTTTTTTTCATCATGTTCACTTCTTGAAAGCTCCAGGTGTTTTCTTTGCCCTTCTGTTTGATCCCTACATATTCACCTTTCCTCTCTTTTTAAAGCTATATTTTATCATTTCTAGAAGAATTTTATTTCATGGGCCCCTTTCTTAACAATTTGTATGTAGACTAAAAGGCCAGTTAACTCAAATTAATATTAACTTAGAAGTATTCAAGTGGCATTAGTATTGAATCTTATAATTTTAAACCTCTATCAAGTAATGATTTAGTGGTATTTTAGAATATAAATGTCCCAAAAATCAAACAATTTGAACATTAAATACAAATTAGAGTAAGTTTAGTCTAAGAATTCAAATACCATTAGAGGCCTCATAAAAAATTGAAATACATTATTATTTTGCATGCCTGAAATTATTAGACAGTGTCACAGTAATTCAAAGAACAATAAAATTTATAAGCTCACCTTTCTTTTTATTTTGTGCTCTTGTGACTAATAAATGATATCAAGAAGCTACTCTGAGAAATGGAAAACATATTTGGGCAAACATATATATATTATGTTCATCGCAAATAATAAAAACACTTAAAAATCAGTAGAAAAGAAGCAAGAGCAAATTAACTAATAAAAATCATCAACATGCATTATATTTTCCTTTTAATTGTGTTTCTTACCCTGTTAATTTCAATTCATATGTAGAAAACATTTCTTATTTTAATTAACTTTCTTTGTACTACTTTTTCCACCATTTCTGATTTATAAACTTCTTTCTACTTTCTTAACTAATAACTTAATCTCTTCACATTCACATATTATTCAACTTACTTTGTCTACTTAAACTTCTTACTTAAAGAAATGTCCTGGTTTTTTTAACAATAACTGTATTTGAAAATAACTCTGTACCATTACATCAGGGAGCAGGATAGTTTACTTTCTGCATATATGCCACCTGTTTTGGGTTACTTGAGCTCTCCTTTTTGGAATGTTTTCCTCTGACTGGGGTGTTGTGTAAGCAAACATCTTACTCAATCTGTACCTCTACAGACATCTTATCCTCTCGCCTAAATATTTGGCTTTTTCTGGCATACCATCATCCCTGATTGTATTAATTCACAATTAATTGAAAATCATTACACTCGATTATACTACATGTATCATTAATGTTAAATATATTAAATACACTTATATATTACAGAATGACATTAATAAATTGATCATGAAAGCATTACTTGATACACACTTCAAAATATTAAATATTATACTCGATTCAAAATATTAATTCTCATACGCATAGAAAATACTAATTTTCATGAACTTTAAAATGTATCATACAAAATGTTAAAAAATCTTTCACATAATACAATAATTAAAACAATTCTAAGAATCTTTTTCAATCCTATTGACATATTTAAAAAAAAAAACTTATCGTTAGATAACTTTTTACAAAAATAAATCATTTCTTATTCTAGCAGCTCCTTAAGGAAATAATTCTTATTATAATCATTGAAAAAATCCTTAAAATAAAACTAATCAATAATACTTAAAAAAATTAATCAATAATCTTCTAAATACTAAATCAATTATTCTTAAAATAATCATTCAATATCCTTTATCAAATGTTTGATCAATTATCTTTAAATTCAGTTTTAGATGATAAATTGATTCATTAATGTAGGGCTTTTTTACACATTGATAAAGTTCCACAAAAGGGTACATATCTTATATATAAATAAATGTATTCTTTATAAAACATCAATTCTTTTAAAGCTCTGAAGTGACTTTTGTCCCATCTTGTATTTTACATTTAGTATTAAAACCATTTTGAAAATTCAGTGTCATAGGGCATTGCAACAGATGAATTCATTTTCGATTTTAAAGTGAAAATTGTCTTGGAACTCAAGCAGGGTTCTGAAATAAATCAGTTTTGAATTCTGAGGTATCACTATATCTTACTGAGTGATATTTTTCTGTATTCAGGGTTGATATCCAGGCTGTAAATGTTGGATTCATATAACTTATTATTCAGATTGATATCAGTTTTGAGATGTTTATTTAATTATTAATATATTTTTCCAAATGTTTTAAATTTTAGGAGATTTAATTAAAATTGAACTTAAGTTTTGAGAAAAATGTTTTACTTTTTAAATTATTGGATTAAAAATTATTCATTTTTTTTTCAACAAACTAAAAATAAAAACTGCTGCAAGTTTTTGTCTTTGTTATTCAAACTCCAATTTGCCTTTGTAGTTTTTATAAAACATTATGTCTGTATGTTTCATGTATCCTACTCTTTTGTTGGATTTAGAATGTGCCATATAATTTAGTTTTTTTTAAATAGTTTCTCATTTAAAATGTGAATTATTTATAAAAAAATTTGATCAAAGAAATTATATATAATTTCTTTGATTACATTTTTTTATATATGGATTTTATTGATGGAATGAGTTAATGAACTAATAACCATTGTTTTTTTATTTGTTTTTTGCTTCTTCCACAAAAATGTTTTTATCTAATTCACACTTTATATGTGATTTAACATAAATCAAGTAGTTTTTTATTGTGTTAAAAGTAGTTTACAATTTCATGCTTTTATTTTTCTGTATCATAATGAAATTCTGTAATTTAAGCAATGGGAGAAAGTTTTCTTGGAAATTTTATAATATGAAAGAGAAAAATGGGGAATAAACAAGTAAGCAAAATGTGACAATAAAACATGAATTTTCAAATTTATTCAATTAGTTTTTTTATGAAGCAAATTGAATGTATCTCAATTTGGGGATCATTCTCTCACATTAAGCAGAATTTTCTAATTTTGAATATTTGTTTGTTTTTAGGACTGACAGTGAAGGATTAATATGTGACCAGCGTGGTGTTTTCCGAGTGAACTGTGTTGATTGCCTGGATCGAACAAACATTGTTCAAACTGCACTGGCTAAAACTGTTATGGATATTCAGGTGCATTAAATGTTACAATTGTTTTTATTAAAATGCTTTCTTTTTTTACCTAATGTGTGAAATGAATTTCATCTTCTCGGCAAGTGAATCTTTTTAATATTAGTACATTTTTTGTGATATATATCATTTCTTTACTAAACTATTAAGATTCTTGAAATTGATTTTAATAACAAATATCAAAGTATTGCTATATTAGTTTAGAGAAATATTACATGTTTTGCTTGTAGAACTCAAAATCAGTGATACAAAAATTTTTTGAAGACACCATGAAGTATTTCATAATTTTAGAAAGTTTTTTTAATTATTTATTTTGCAAGTTTTTGTATGAATGATACAATTTAAATTCATATCAATGGATTTACCATTATAAGTGGTTATATCATGTTCATATATTTAGGAAAACGTAACAGTTTTATGAAAGTTCATATAGAATTCAAGAATAAATATTAAAGAATGGACTTTCATTAAAGAATTAAATGTTTATTATACTAATTCTCTTTATAAACATTGTAATGTTTCTTGAGCAATACAAAAGTAATTTTTATCATTTGCTTGCTACTTAAGAATTCTATAATATTCTGTTCTTACTTTCTTGATGATAAAATTTTTTATTGATAGTTCAACAAGTTGGGTTTATTGCCTCCTGAGGGAGTATTACCAGCTGGTTGTCGTCGAATTTTCCAAATGCTTTGGGCAAACAATGGGGATATCATTAGTCGTCAATATGCTGGAACTGTGGCATTGAAGGTAAATTATTTGAAATATATATAAAAAAAAATTCACATCATATTATGTGGAAAAATAATTCTTCATATTACATGGAAAAATAGTGTACATATTATATGTAAATTATGTCTGTGCCTCATGTAAGTATGAGACAATAATATTGTAATGAAATAGATAAAAAGAATCGGAAGTTGCATTATTTACCTTTGTGGAACAGACGTATGTGTTTTATTTTATCAAATCTTTTTTCCCCACAATTTTTTTTACCTTGACATAACTATAAATTAAGATTATATATATATTACATTAACTAAGCTTTCAGAAGGACTATTTAAGTTTATAGTAGAAGTTTTTGATTTTTTTGTTTTTGTTTTTTGTAACATTCTTAAGCAAACTATCAGGTAATCAATCATAAATGCAAAATGATATAATAAAAATGCATGTTTACTTACATTACATTAAAATATTTTTTCTGTTTAGGGAGATTATACTAGAACGGGAGAACGACGAATTGCTGGAATGATGAAAGATGGATATCACTCTGCAAACAGGTATTTATGTCATAGTGAATAAATCTTGGAAGTTTTCCTTTTTCATACAAAAGCTTAAATCTGCTTCATAAAAGTTAATAAAATTTATATTGTTTATTTTAAATAAATTATTATACCTCAAATGTTTCAAATGTGACTTGTAATATATATATGAGAGCTCTGATGTCATCATCTTTATTTTCTGATTTTATTTAAAATTACAAGATAAGGGAGAGAGAGGCAATAACACATTGCATTTACATATCTTTTGTGTAATATTAATCAAATACATTTGAGAACCTTCCATTGAATGTCTTGGTTTCCTGCTTCATTTTTTGTCTTATTTTATATAAATGATCTATCTTTTTCCTTGAATTGTTTATTTCTGATGTTCATAAGTTTATTTATTTAGATTTTACTAAACATGTCTTTACTATTTAAATTTTCTGATTTTTATTTCCATCATGATAGTATGTCTTCATATATTCGTTCTTTTACTTTTTTAAATTCTTTATGATATGTTATTACTTGCAATTAAAACGTGCATTGACTAAATGTGCTATATAATTAAAGCAATTTTTTATACAAAATTAGTTTAAAATTTTTTTGTGAAACAATCTTAATTTTTTATTACATATATACATGTACATTAAAAAAAATTCCTGTAGGTATTATATGAATCGATTTAAGGATGCTTTCCGTCAAGCCACAATTGACTTAATGATGGGAAATCCTGTAACTGAAGACATACATGCTGTTACACCTGAACGAGAGGAAGTAGATCCAGAGAATGAAATTAATGAGCAAGAGCACCATGAAAGAATGAAGCAATTGATTGAACATTGTAAAAAAATATTGATTCCAGATACTGAAGTAGTCTTAGGTGGATGGGCATTAATAGATGCAGATCCTGTGTGAGTATTATAAACATAATGTTAAATTAAAATTTTATTTCACTTTTAATTCATATTACTTATATCTTTCTCACAATTTAAAAAAAAAATGTTTGATATTGTTGATAGAAGATAAAGAAACTTAGTTTAGTACAATTTTAACAGTGAATAGGAAGGAGTGCATCCAGCTGACTGTTTGCTGGGGGGAAAGATGAAATATTTATGGGTATGTTTTGTAGAAGTTTCAGGATATGTGATGGGGTTATATTAAGTGTCATTTTGTCAACCTTTGCTAAGAGAGCAAGATACCTATCTGAGAGTGTAATATGTAAAGTTATGAATGAAAGCAATTCTGAGATTAGTAAAGATAGTGATTTTAGTAATTACAGAAGGTTCATTTTCTTCAGATACAGAAGAGTATAAATTATGAAGAAGAGTTACCACTACATACTTTCCCTGAACTTGCAGGGTCTTTTGAAATAAAATCGCTTCTGAAGATGGACTTTTCAGTGAGAAGTGGGCCAAATTTAAACAGTGTCTGGATTTTTTTAAATCCGTTTTTTTTTATAACAAAATTATGTATGTATTTGTGAATGAAACAAATGATTTTGCACATAAAATATTTGAAAAGTGCAATATTTGCAAATAAAATATTGAAAATATTTGAAGCTGGACCCTCAATTAGCTGACCTGTCACTGAATGATGAACTGATGATTTTTCTGGCATTAATAATTCTAATGAGTATAATTAGGAAATTGAATTTAAAAATGTATTTTTCCACAATTTTTATGATTCCTGCATTTCAGTTCCAATATTGAAAAAAAAAAAAAAAAAACTGGAGAAAATTAAGAACCACTATTAACCATATTAATAGAAAATTTTGTCAGTACTAATGCCTGAAAGAATTATATGCATTGATGAATGTCTTTTTAGATAGAAAGGACATTTAGGTTTTCACCAGTATATATTCTCAAAAAGATCGAGGTACGGAATTAAAATATATAAATTATATGTGAATTTTATATAAAATAGTTTATATAAATTATATTCAAATTGCTAACAAGTATGTGGAAATGCTGTATATATACTGGAAAGGATTCTGGAAACTGGAGGTCTATAGAATGAGTGTGTAGTAAAAACACTACTGTAGACTCAATCAAGTAAAGGATACAATTTATGCTTTGATTGGTTTTTTGTATCACTGAACCTTGCTTCTTTCCTTCTTGAAAACAACACAAGCATGTGTGAGACTATCATGAGGTACAGAAAAGGAATGCCAAAAGTGTTTCAGATATTAAAAAGGATCAACCATACTTTTGCAAAATAATTCAGCAAATTTAGTTGCATTTAAGGACAAAAAGAAAAGTGTGTTGATATTATGAACCATACATGATGATGATATTGTACATAAAAGTATGAAAGACTGGAAAGGACATTTTGAAGCCACTCTGGATTGTAGAGTATAATCAAAATATGGGAGGTGTTGAACCTGGCGATTCTATTATTCTTTATTATCCAGCATTTAGAAAAACAGTGAAATGATATAAAAAAGCTGTTTATTGGGTTGTTAGATATGGCACTTCTAAATACAAATGTTAGATATTCTAAAGTAAAAGGAGAAAAAATATCTGCTTTGGAATTCAGGTCCACAGTTATTCATCAGGTAATAAAAAAGTTTGCAAAACCAAGAAGCTTAAATATTGGCCCCAAAACACCAAACACTCAATCATTCCACTTATCTGGAAGACATTTTCCAAAAATTTGCATTGATAGGAGTGGTAAGAAAGGTAGAAGGAGGTGGGTCATGTGTGCTAAAAGCAAGGAAAAGTTAAAGCAAATATTATATTGTAAGTGCGAAATATGCAACATATGACTATGTGTTGATCCTTGTTTAGAACTATACCACATGCAACATAATTTTAAAATTGGAATTATATTATATATACACATTATTATTGTTTAATATCCTTCTTTAAAAAAATTTCATATGTATAGTATTTGTAATTTTATTTTTGTGTGTTTAGTATTTGTTTTTTGTTCATAGTTATAATTCTAGTATTTTGTATATTTCATTAATTTCTATTAATGTTATTGTCTTTATATTAATACATCTTCAATAGTATTGTGTGTGTGCAACTTGTAAAATTACACTCATTATATTAAAAGCTAATTTTATAGAGCAAATTGTTACATATCAATTTGGAGCATTGGATGATGAAAAGTGTTGTATCTGTTATTATTAATTGCTTTACATATTATAAAGTTTTTTTTTTTTATCATTGGCTTAAAAATAAAAATTAAAAAAAATAATTATAAAAGATTTGTTTACTGATTTTTATATATAAAAAAAAGTAATATATATAGAGAGAGTAATATGTTGCAATTATTTAAAAATTTTCATCAGTATATTTAGTAATTATTTTTTATTTTAGAACTGGTGATCATGATAAGCAGGACATGGATGCCATTTTAATCCTTACAAAGGACTCTTATTTTGTTGCTGAGTAAGTGAAGTATTTTAATATTGTGTGTTGGATCGACATTTTTAACACATTTTTGAAAAATCAAAATTGTATTGTAAATTATGCTTAAATGAAAAAAATTAGAGAATAGAACTTAAATTTTTGTTTTTTATTTTACATTCTCTCTCTCTCTCTCTCTCTCTCTCTTTTTTTTTTTTTTTATTTATTTAACTTCAAATAATGGCAAACTTTTTTTAAAAAAAGAATATTTTATTTTCCTAGAAAGCTCCAAAAACTGCGAGTTTATATATGGTATTATATTTCATATTTTTTTAAACTTTATTTTTAGTTTTGTAATGCCTGTTTCATTCTTATCTTTATCTTTTTTTATTTGATTGGAAATTCTCCAAATTTGGTTTAGTATTTTTTAAAAAAAGATTGCATTTGAATTCTGTTGTAGCATTATTTTAAGTATTATGTAGAAATATAAATTTTTTCCATTTTTCATATAACAAATAGTAAGAATTTTTTCATATTAAATGCAGATTTTTAAGTACTGGAAATTAAATTTTCCTAAAAATAAAGTGCATTATTTTACTTGCAAAGGAAATTTACAAAATTGTTTTAAAGAGAGAGAAATAATTTACCCTTTGTTTTGATTTTGATAAAAATGAAAGAAAAAATACTTTAATTTTCCATATAGGTATGATGACCAAACAGATAGAATTATTAAATATCAGCATGTATTGCTGGAAGACTTGGAAAGAATTGAATTGGGTAGGTATCATTTTTATATGCTGTAAAAGCTTAGTTTATTTAATATTTTTTTAAATGTCATTTTTGCTGTGTAACATTTCCAATTTCAAGAATATTATGAATATTTGTAATGATGTTTGAAAAGAGCAAAAAATTTTAAAATAAATTAAAGGCATTCTAATGGACAATTACTTCATTTATACTCTAATGTGATTTGCTATTTGCAATTAGTTGTTTATTCCTTTCTGTTAGGTCCTGAACCAATTGTATTTAAAACTAAGCATTATTGTCTTCGTTTACATTATTCTGTGTATGGACAGTCTGGGTACTTTCATATGTTTCGTTCTACCAACACACGTTTCTTCAACAACATGGCTGTACCAATTAACAGTGAAGAAGAAGCTGCAGGTAATTTATATATATATATATATATATATATATATTTGGTTTTAAAAATAGATTTTTTTAAATTTTTGATAGAATTTTAGAAACATTCTTTAGAATGTAATTTAAATAAATTTTTCAAAATGTTCTCTGACTATTCCAATGAAAACTATTTTTGCTTGTTATTAAGCTACACCAGAACATCTTGTATGCAAATGTATTAAACTGCATGTATAATTATAGGGAATTTAAGAGTGTGAAAATCTTTTAAACTATACTTTGCAGCTATTAGGTGCTAGTTGCTAAAGTGTTGTTCAAAAAATAGAATGTAGTTGATGTGTAATGACTTTTAATACTTTTAAAATAATTTTTTATATCAAGTCCCAATGTAGTGAGAGTTATATAAGACATGTTATTTAATATTTACTGTAAAAGATGTAAATTACAGAAATAAAAGTTTCTTTCATAAATAAAACATTTTTTTTTTTTTTTTTTTTGGTTTTCACACATATACATATATATATATATGTGTGTGTGTGTATATATATATTCTTTTTACTTTATAAATAATTATTATTTATTTAACTTTTTATTTTAAGATAAATTTTTTAAAAAAAGTTTATTTTTTCGCGGATAGAAGTCTTAAACTTTCATTTTCTTGTGTTAATGAAATTGTTTTTAGATTTAAATTTAATTATAGGATTGCTCATTTAGTATACATAAAAAAAAATTTAGAATGTATATTGTTTATAATTCTGTTTTCTTGGTTTAATTGGTTTCTTCAGTTTAGTTAAAACTAGGAGAGTTTCATTATTTTTTCTTTATTGTAAGACTTTCATCACTATTTATGTTTGATTATTTTTCAAAAGTATACAAATATGTATTATTTTTATTTTTAATAGTTTTAGTTTGGTAAAGATGAATTTTGTTTCATTTTTTATTCTTTTCTTTGGTTTTAATACTTTTTGCTGGAGGATTTTTACTTATTAGTATTTTACCAATTTGTTATGAAGTAATTGAAGTGTGATGGGTTGGATCCACAATATTTATATAAACACTCATTTCTCAATCCCAAGCTGGAGGCAGCATTTTGAATTATTTTATCTCCATTTTTTATTTAACTGTAAATTCCTTTTTCTTGAGTTCTTTTTTCTTACTTTTTTTTTATTGTTTCATATTATGTATATAAATATTGTTAAATTTTATATTGCTTTAGTTGAATGATTTATGATTTGATTACATGCATGTTTGATATGTATACTTGTTATTATTTTTTGAAACATTATACATGTAGCAATTTATACTCTTTATTTAATTTCTTCTTTAATTTTCAGTTTGTTCTATTTATTTTAACTTTTGCATTTATTGGTATTTTTTTGGATACATTTATTTATGTTTTTACAATATGCTATAATAATCGAAATTTTTGTTAGATTGAGTTTTATTTTCCAATTTGGTTAATTTATTTTTGATTGTTTTACAATTTATTATTAGTTTTTATAGTAGTTTATTTTGTACATAAATTGAACATCAATAATTATATTGTTATTTAACTACTACAATGTTCATAAAAGACAAAAACAAAACTAAAATCTACAAAGGAGAAAGGAGGATAAAAGAAAAAGACAAGTCTAAAATAGAGATAAAGCAACTTAAAATGCTATTTCAGGCTTGGCTTTGAGTGTGTGTAGTTTTACCAGTATTATGGATCTAGCTTATCCCACTGACCATAAATTACTTTATAACAAAATTGTAAAAAGTCCATATTCAAAAAGGTGATTAAACCAAAGGAATCAAAATTTTATATTGGATTATGCCTAATTAAAATCTGTTAAAAATCAATTATACATCCTTTATACACATTTTAAAAATCAGGAAACTTAAACAGAGCTATATTGGGTGTAATAGTAAGTTGTAAAGCATGTTTCAGAGAAATGAAAATGTAATTGAGAGCAGAGAATAATAAACTTCTACCTTTGGTTGGGCATTTCTTGGATACTAACAGTGTAGAACGATTTGTCTTTTGATATGATGGAGTTTTCAACCCATTTCGTACTTCATCCACTATCTGGAAGTGCACAGAAGACAAGGTATTTTGTATTGACCTAAACAATTGGTAGACTGAAGAAGTTATTGTAGGATTCTTTGTAGGTTATTGAGAGTTTCAAAAGAGATTGACCAGCCAGCAATACAAATAGGTTCTGGTTTTGCAACATGGCATTATCATAGAGCAATTTCACAAGGTACAAACCTTAACCAATAAATGTGATCAATATCCTAGTTCAATCACAGAAATTGTTGTGATGCACTTATGTATTTTTAAGGAACAATAATCCAAATTCAAGGAGAGGGAGAATGGTGCCTTTCTACCACATTTATTACAATCTCTGTGCACCAATTGTACATAAGCAACTGTTTTCATTTTTTACAATGATATAAGGGCCTCCAAACTTCCCATACATTGAATGTCCCTCTTTAGTGGTCAGGAGAACAAATTACTTGCAAAACAAGGAAAAACCCACCTAACACAGTCAAGAACTAATTGTTATCTGAAATCTTACCATGATCTCATGCGCTCTCACTTTAGACAAGACAAGGCATCTCCTGGCGATATTCAAATAAATTTTTTCCAACATGTATATAAATGTAATTCTTCAATAATTATTTTTTGTATTAAAAAATAAAAATTAATGGTAGATATATTTTATTAAATAAAAAAAAGCACTTAATTGTTCTCAAATTGGTTGAAGGAAAGTATTTTAAATACTTTCCCCCCCCTATCCTTTTGCGTATATTTAAAGAACATTATAGAAATAATTTTTATAACTTTCAGTCAAGTCATATGCACTGTTTTTATTATTTTAGTCATGTATTAATTAGATATATTTATAGTTTGAAATATTCTTGGAAAATTGAATTTTCAATAAATGTGTTCATATTAGTAATGCATAGTATTATTTTATAATGAATAATAATATGATGCTTTCAATTTTTTCCCATAACTGTAGAGTATTTTTTATAATTTAATTTTTTTTAAAAAACTTAACATTTTAGTTCCTGAACAATATTATTATTTGTATTGTATTTAGCTATAGTAATTTGAAATGTTATAATTTTTACTTTATTTATAGAATCTTTAAAAGCTATCTGTGAAACATTCAAAGTTGCTCTGTCTGTGAAAGAATTAAATGTTCCAATTTTTGAGGGTAAATTGGAACGTAGAAAAAGCAAAATGCCACTATCCCAAGTTGGCGTGAGAGCAGGTGTTTTTCGAAGTAATCGGAGTCATCATGGACACAGTCCTAACCATGGCTTTCATTTAGAGCTACCATCCTTTTCATCAATGCCTCGCAATATATCAGAAGGGCAGCTGAATTCCCTGAAAACAGTTGGCTCAAGAGCCCTAAGTAATGTAACTTCCCATTTTGCTAAGCTGAATCCCATACGAACTGTCAAAGCTCTTGGCAAGAAATCAGGTAATGGGTTCACGTCCCATGCCCCTACTAGTTTAGCTTCAGTAGATGAAACAAGTGCTTCAATGGTAAGTGCTGGTATAAAATAGTATTAGGTAAAAATTTTGGATTATTATAATTATTCTATTCATAATATATTAAAATGGTGTATTAAACAAAATTAGTGCATTCAGGGTTTGATATAAAAAAGTATATTTCTATAGTTTTTGAAGGACTTGCATGTATCATATCTAATGTAAAGTAATATATATTTGTAAGAAAAGTTTATTTTTGTATAATCTACCTTCATTTGCATAATTTTCTTGCAATAAATTTTGTTTCTTGTCTTGACTTCTTTCTATACATTTTAAGTATCTTTTTTTTAAAAAAGTTACACATTTAAAGTATATTTTTGAAATAAAATAAGATTCTAGTCATTGTGCTATAAATTTATTAATTTTCAAACTTTACAATGTGTTTGATTATATGCAAAATATGGTATAATTTTTATTATACGAATAAACTGCTTTTAAAAATAATTATTAATAAAACCGTTTTATTTTAATATAATTTGTTTAAATCTTTAGTTTTTATGTGTTAATATAAATTCCATAAATGTTCAAGAACAGAATTTACCTAATAGATTTTCTCAATTTCTGTCTACAGTATATCACTTAATCATTTCAAGTATATTGAAAACATTTATATTATCAGTATTATTCATTGAGTGTATACTTTTCTAATTAATTGCTTCAGATGTCGATATTTAATTTCCATCTTAAAATGTACTTTCAATTTAATTTAAAGTTGATACCTTAATTGGGAATCCTGTGATAATCTGTTACTTTATTTATGTTTTGTAGGGTCCACGGTTTAGTATGGACAGCTCTTCAGAATCAGAAGAAGATTCAGTGCTGCATCATAAAGCCTTCACTGCTACTGGATTTCATGGTCACATAAGTGATCGTACTCTAAGTTCAGACTATTCAGAATTCAGCGATGTAGATGAACAGGAGTTGATGTTGTCCACAGAATGTCTTAATAATGGTGCTAGTGACAATAAGCATGATGCCGTTCTTGAAAGTTGTGGAATTTTAGCCACTTTCAATTTTAAAAACAATCAGCCTAATAACAACTTTGTATTTCTTGATGATCCCAGTCACTTTACTCAGAGGCGTTACGATACAGAGGTCGATGATTTTGTCTTGGATGCTATGAAGAAAGCATCTCTCAGACAGATGAATAGAAAGGCTTCTTTAACTGAAGAATCAAAATGCAAGAAACAGCTACCTTTGACATCTATGCCCCAAATTCATATAAGCACTGAAAGCAATTTAGCCGCATATACCAAACCAGATGAAGCTGCATGTAATTCTGGTAAAGTCGGAGTGTGCCGTAAATTGTCCAAATCCTCTGAAGATTTGGAGTATCGCCCATGTACAGTGGCAACATCTAATGAAGTTTCACATTTGTTGGTTCAAGAGGAAGTTATGCTTGATACCGATGGTTTGAATGCTAAGATGAAAACCTCGCATAGTGAAAGTGCAATCCAGGACTTTTCACTGTCTTCTCTCAACCTGTCCAATACCTTATCCCCCATTGCAATAAAAAAAGATTTAGTTCTTTCTCCTTTATCTAGGATAGCCAAAGGAGTACAAAGCTTTGGTATGAATCTAAGACCTGGTCATCATCGTGGAAGCCCAATCTCACCTGACTCAGAAGATTATGAAAAGTTAAAGCTTAAAAGAAAAAAATGTGCTACACGTATCATCGAATTGTGATGTATTCTGTAGTATATATGCAGCATTAGCTCTACATTTATGAAATGTATTTGTATAGATATATAAAATAAAAATTGATAAAATTATATGAACAGTAGGATTCTCCTATAAAAGCTGTTCTTGTTTAATTTGTAAAGAACTTATGCTTGTGCAGTATTGAGAAATGTAGAATTTAATATATATATACACACACATATATATATATATGTTTTATTCATATAAAAATAACGAAGAAATTTAATATTTTCAATTTCTAATTAAGTCTGCTTCAAAATAATATGAAACATTTCCTGCCTTTTTGTAAAAAGAAGAAATAAAAACTAATATATTCTACATTTCACATAGAATACTTAAACACTTTCTTTTAAAAATTATTCTGCTGCACAGTTGCATGAACTGTTCTTTAAATTAGTTATAAATGTGCGTTATATTAATGGATATTTAAGATTATCTAGACCTAAAAAGTCTTCAATTTTTATTTTTGATGAGGTTGTTTCTTATGTTCATTTCTGCAAAAAATTTTCATGTGTAATTTGTATGAAATGTGAAATTCACAAATTTTGGGTTATTTATGTAAAAAATGCTATTTTTATTTAAAATTTCTTTTTGAGCTTTCAGTTGCTATTTTTTTTTTCAATTAACATATTCTGTTAAAGATAAATTTAATTGGAACTATATAAAATTAAATTACCAATAAACTTTTAAGAGGTTTTTAGATATTCTTAGAATTCTATATAGATTGTAAAATCTTAAACATATACTTAAAAATTATTTTAATTAAATATGTAGCATAATAGAATGTACCCAGCAATAACACTATCTAAGAACTTTGATTATAACCTAATTGTTTTATGTACATTGTTATGTGTGTTACCAACTTTAATTTTTGTAATAGAAATATTGTCATTTTTATGGCTATAGAATATATTGATAAGTATTAAATGCCTTGTATTTGTGAGAAAAGGAATTATTTATCGGTAATTCTTATTCATACATGCAATTTTATATTGCTATGATTGTGAAAGCTAAAAAGAGTTTTATATAATTCAAAGAAATTATATTTGTAAAACCAGAAAAGAGCATTAGATAAATCAAATTATAATATGCATTACTTAGCAGTTAGCTAGTCTGTGCAAGATAGTTTTTCCCCATACTTTTTCGCAAGTAGGAAATCATATTAAATTCTTCTCTAAGAACTGAAATGTATAGTCTAAAAAAAAGTCAATGTTAGTTTATGTGTATGAAAAATTCAAAAATTTATTTTAAGTTACCTGTAAGGTAATGTTTATTAAGAATTAAAGTAATTGTATATTTACTTGTTTTTAGTACTTAAACTGTTTTTTAATTTATTGAATATTCTAATTTCTTCAATGATAAAATCCCAATTATGTTAAATTTTGTGACTGGATGTGTTGAAAATTAAAATATAAATATCAATGTACAACTCTGAAATATTTTAGAATAAAAATAGTGATGAATATATATAGTTTTTGGCAATACTATTAAATTATTTTTACATTGCACTTTAACTTCCAGGATTTCATTGTTTTTTAAAAAAATAAGATGCTTTAAATATAAATATATATTTAATATATATTATAGCAGTGTTTCTTTTCATGTAAATGTAAAGTAATTTCAAACTATCTAGCTTATTTTTTTCATTTTTACAGTGAAAGTTCTTTTAAAAAATAAAAAGCATTCTCTTATTAGATTAAATTTTTTCGATACTATTGCTAATTTTTTTCTTAAGTCATTATGTTTGCTTCCATTTATTTAATGAACATATCACAACTAGAATGACTGGTTTGGTACTTTTAACTTTTGTTGAATTTCTAAGATAATTTGTTAGAGAAGAATTTGATAAGAGAAAATCTGCAGAGTTTATTAACTGTATAGCTGAGAATGCGTGTAAAACTATTATTAAAGTATTGAGAAAGTTATTTATTTTATCTATATGATGTAGTTACATTTTATATAGTATATACATCGATACAAAAGTAAACTATTACTATTTTATTGCATTAGAAAGTTTAGGTGCTTTCTCTATACAGGTAGCAGAATCACATATTTTCTTCGTTTCTGGTAGATTGACTGTTAAATCTATGTTAATTTTTATACTTTCTTTGTTTACAATTTTGAAAAAAATGTGATAAGATTTTTGCCTATTATTTTAGCAAAAAATGATTTTTAAAAAAATCTTAAGTTATCATTTGTGAAACTTTCCTGTTTTTTTTAAATGCATTTTTATTTTTCTATCTGGATATGTATAGTGTTTACTTCTAATTTTTGAAAATACTTTTCTCATGAACATTTATGCATTTTAAGGTAAATAGAATGGGACCACATCCCTTTCCTAATATCTATAATTTTAAACAAATTAAACTATTTTTTTATGTGAATGAATTTTCCTGAGAATTTCAGAGAAAATTTTGTTTTAAACAATATATATGTATTTTCCCACACTCCAAATGTATATTTTCATTTTATGTGCTTTAAATATTTTAATGTTATTTAATTTATTATTTAATGACAGATGTTTTAAGTAAGAAAATCATATTAATATACTATCTTTCTAAATGTTTGAAAGATGTTTTCTTTTGTTTGTTAACAAAACGTAATATGCTATTTATTAGATTTTTATTTAGTTTATAATTCTATTGAGCAACAACAATTTGAATTATTTGTTCAATATTTTCTTCAATAATTGTGAGGTGAATGAAATAATCCGATATATTTTATTAACTATTCATTGGATGAAAAATTTAATATTAATTATTATGTTATTAATTTCTTTGCAATAACTGTTTAATTATACATTGCTAAATATGTACCAAAGAATGCAAGGTTTTTCTTGATGATTATGTTATTCACTTCTTTTTGTCAATATTTATTTAAAAATTTATACAATTGCCAAATGCTATTTTGGTGTACACTATTTTGATTACTTCTTTCACTAATGTAGATTAGAGATTTTTTACATATTTATAATATTCGTTGTAGTGCAATATTGTATAGTACTTTTTTCACTGTAAAAGTAATTCACTTTTCAGCTAATTTTGCCTAGGTGTCTTTCTTATACATTCCATTTTTGCTTCTAATTCTTTGTATTATTATGTAGTATTCATAAATATGTATATATGTAGAATTTTTGAACTTTTGCTATATCATCTTATTTATTAATGAATAAAAGGACAGCTATATACATAAGTATAAGAGATTTATAAAACTTGATTTATTTAAACTTTTTATACTTGTTTGTTCATTCATTCATATTTATACCATGCACTTTGTCAGAGTTATTCTCAATTAGATTTACTTATTAAATAAAGGGGAAATATACTGCATATAAATCGACTTTTTCCAAAATGAAAAACCTTTAAAAATATTCAGAATTTTTAAACAATTTTCTTGCCTTTTTTATTTTACGTACAATGGATTAAAAGATTTCTTAAAAGGTACATATATAACTTTTCTTTTCAAGATATAAAATCTAAAGTATACATTTCTGTTAAAAGCCAGATTTAAATTTATAAATTTCAAAGTTTATTTAATATTTTGAGAAAGTAATAGCTGTATATGTGAGTTTCTCTCTCTCTATTGACAATATTATAATTTACTTTCTCTGATACATTTCTCCATCAGCAGATTGACCTTGATGAACTGATGGTTAATCTTCTAATGATAAAAAGAAACTGTTTTTGAGTTAAAATAAATTTTATGTAATTTTAAATTTTATCCTTATAACATTTTTCTTTTTAGGGGGAAAAAAAATTCTGTTTCAGATTTTCTGTTAAAGTTAAATTAGTAAAAAGCTTGAAGTTTTTTAAGTCTCAGAATTTTCAGTTATATAATTTGCATTTAATTTTTCTGTGTGGAATTAGTATAAATTCATGCTTTATTAAGGTAACTATCACATTATTTTAATGTAAATATTTTTATTACTGGTTTAAGATTAAATTTTTGAATAGATTTTTATATTTTTGGAAAAGATACATCATAGGAGAATTTGTTTTTGTTCATTTATATGCAGAAAAATATTAAACTATTTATTTAGTTCGTTAAAGAAATTTCTATTAAAGGTTGCATCACTTAACACAATTAATTGGTATATCACATAATTTATATTGTAAGTGACATCTGACAATGTGCTGAATATTGATATCCAAATCATGTATATTTTAGAAATTAAAGAGAATTGTTTATTTAATATATATAAAATTATACATTCTTCAGTTCCTGAAAATTTACTTACGTAGCTTTTTCAACAACATTATATATATGTAATGTTAATTGAACCAAAGAAAAAAACTTGCCAGAAAATGTTTTCTTTTGAATACTAATGTCTCTCTCTGATCCCCCCCCCCCTGTGATACTTTTATTCCTCATGTTCCAAATATGTTTCCTCTGCTAAAAGCAGCTTTTTATTTCCATGTATGAATATTTCTAGTCTTTCTTATTTTTTACTTTTATTTACAATTTTTATGTTTAAAATGCTTTATTTTGTTTCCGAATTTTATGCAAGGTGAAGAATTTCAAAAACTGAAATAATTTATTTAAGTTAATTAATTATGAGATCATATCAAATGAAAAAAATAAAATATGAGTTATTCTTTTCTGACGCATATTAACGTATTAACTTAATTTTTACCTAGAGGAAAATAACCAGTCAAAAATTTTTTTGCGAAATTTGTGTAAGAGTGTGTACATATATATATATATATATATATATATATATATATATGAAGTAATTTTCTTTGAAAAATATTTTTAAAGTATTTAGAGATTAATATTTGAGCATTTTTTTAAAATTTTAAATATAAACTTTTAAATTTCTTTCTTTTTGATACATTTTGAAATTGTTCCCTGATTCTATTTTCAAATGTTGAAAATAAAAATTTTGTTTTGCTGTTTACATCAAAATGTTTTTTATCTATATGATTGCAATTTATGTTGAACATAAACTAATGTTTTGGGGAATTCTGAATGTGTTAATATATAAAAAGAACAACTTGGGAAAAAATTGTACTATTACTGTTTGATCATTATTATGCACTTGTAACTTTTGCATTTTTGGTCTCAATATATTTTGTAATATTAACTTTAAATTGACTATTTTCAGTGTGAAAATTTAAAAAACAGAAAAAAATGGAAGTACAAATTAGATAAAAAAAAAAAACATGCATTGATCACATTAAGCAATTTTTATTTAAGAATTGTTTATATATTATGTCAAGTAACATTTGTATTATTTTACTCAAGTACAGTAATTGGCTCATAGAGGCATTGTTTTTCTTTCTTTTTAAAATTTACTTTTAAATTAAAATTTCTTTTTAAAATTAATTTTAAAAAGTTTAATCTTTTCTTGATTTTTCCTTGCTTGTAATATATAATGATCAGTAAATAAATTGTTGCAAGACCTTAAAGGTATATTCTTCAAAATGCATTATGTAGCAAATGGATATTAAACTATCATTTTACTTAAAAATAGATGTATTAAAATCGCTTCCAGTGTTAAATTATATAAAAATTTTTACTTGAGTGCATTTTACTAGGATTTAAGAACCATTTAGTTTATATCCAGCATATTACATGCAACTTAATAAAAATGAGATCATATCAAAATATAAATTTTATTTAAGAAATTAGTTGAATGTATATCCATAGTCTCGGGTAAAAAAAGAACTTGTAAATTATGTAAATATAAATTCGTTTATGCATGATTTAATCTTTTTTATATACATAAAACCATTGTTTTAATTATCTGAAAATAAAATTTGAAAATTTATATTTATCAAACAGTTCCTACCGAAGCAATTTTCAAAAAATTATTTCTTAATTAATAATATTTTTTGCATAAAACATATTTTAAAATCTTCATCTTAAATATGGTGTTAAGTTTTTTTAAAGGTTTTTTTTTTTTTTTTTTTTTTCAAAATTTATTTACCTTATATTTTCATTTACAACTTTTTACATATAAACTCTTAAGATCTCCAAAAATTTACGTCCATTAATCCACCTTATCATACTACTGGTGCATCTGTAAATAAAGCATTTTAACTCCCAGTGTTCTGGAGGCAATTTACCTCTCATTTGAATTTTTTGCATGTTTTTTATTCATACGTTTTATAAAGTTGCATAAAAAATTAACTTTATATTGTGAAAAAAAAAAGATGTACGTTGTGAAATTAGTTTGTGCAATATCAATAGATAGTATGGATCCAAATTTTTCTTATGAAGTATTTTATGAACTATCTACAATCAGTATCTTTCTCAAAGATGTTATCATTTATTTCAATTTTTGTATTATTATAAGCCTCCCATCTTGAAATATTCTATATCCTATTTTCTCTTTTGAATAACTTTTTAACCTGTGATGTTCTCAGCTTTCTTTCTCATACTTATTTTTATAGTATTGCATAATGTAGATAGAAAATCCAAACCGTTTAGTATTCCTATGCATTAAGCGATTCACATTCCCTGTGATAATGCCTTAGCTACACAATCTGCTGACAAAGTGTTGATGATTGTAGATGAAATTAATATTATTGAATTGTAAATAAAAGTCGAACAGCATTGACTTGAATCACTTTCTTTTACTCACAATAACACACAATCAGAATGCAAATAAAGAATCAATTTAATATAAAATAAATTACTTTATGCACGAATATTTTTTTAAAAAGAAATTGTGGATTTTCCTGTTTCAATCTTATCAGAGTAAACAATATTATTATTTCAATTTATTCTAGCCACACTAGTCCACAAAATATAATTTTCTATGAGATGTTCATATAAAAGTATGTGAATTAAGACAAAATTTTATTTGTTGATTTTAAAAGTACTACTAAATTTTCTGTGTAACTAAAGAACTTTGACAGATCTTGCTCAACATAAGGACATTGTATGAAAAACTAATTTTTTATTCTGCTTTCCCAACTGTTTTCTCGTCAATGTGATGCTACTGTTTCTTAACGTCGCACTAAGAAGCAACACGAGGGCTCTTGGCGACGGACCTCGTAATTTTGAACTTCGGTCAAGTGACGAGGACGACATCTCCCTCTCCAAACTTCCACTCCAACAGAAGGACTTGGAGCCACAATAGATTTAATGTGCCTCAGCCCCGGCTTCACAGTTTGTTCTTTAGTGGCATCGGGGCTCGAACATACGATTCGTTAAAAAAAAAGTCGGCTGCTATCAAATACTAAGCTCCCGGCCACTCCCGCTCGTTTAAGAACTACGTAAATGTGATATGAATTATTAATAATTTATTGATCCTATATTATAGGATGGACCGAAAGTTCCTGACCCATTTTAAGATGTAATATAAAATCAATTGACTTATCACATTGTGGTTTAAATCAAAATGCTTCCCTGTTGTAAAGTTTTGAATGAATAAATTTTTTTTTTTCTAATTTCATCCATAGATGGAGATAGATGGAGTATATATTATTGAATTCTGTCGATATATGCGTTTCATGTGAAAAGATTAACTTTGACGCTGTCAGTCGAATATGACGACTCGATGTTCGATCCACATATTGAAATATGTATGTGGCATCCATATATATATATATACACCCAACTCTTTTTTTTTTTTTTACACGGTAGATACATTGTAAAAAAAATACATGCGACATATGGTAAATTTGGGGATATATTCCGCAACTTTAAAAATCGTGCAAGATGGAAAAACTCTAAATATTTTTCCAAAGAAACGTGAAAAAAAGTAGTAATGAAATCCATGTTATTTTTTTATAAAACAATTCATTTTTATTACAATTTTTTTTTTAATTAATATTCAGTGAAAATTCAATCTATTGGTACATACAACATGTAAACATTTAAATTGAAATTAGGACTAAAACTACTAACTAACAACTATTCATCGCTACTTGATAATAAGCATGCACCTTTTTTACGAACTGGACCAAAAATACTACCATCAGTAGATGTGTCAGATATGTCTAGCACAATTGTCGGCTTTGATTCTAATTAAGAATTTCGTTCTTTATTAATGGCCTTTGTTGGTTTTTTTGTTGTTACAAAATCTGTTATTAACAGCTGTTATGGTTTTTCAAGTTGCTTATATAATTTTTGATATCCTCTTACACAAAACTTAAGATTACATTGACATTTTAATGCACGCTCTATGTCAGAATCGTAATTAAGAAAATGTTCCATACTTGTTGCAATTTTCAAGCCTTCGCGAATTAAATCATCTGTTAACAGCTGAACTTCGACTACATCGTTATCGACTTCTTTATTATCATAAACTGTCATAAATTCGATCAAATTGTCCTCATTCAAAGGGTTTTCTAACATTAATTCTTCGATGTCAGCCTGCATGTTGTTAAAACCTTCGCTATCAATTGCATTGATAGAGTTATAATTTAAGAATACACAGTTGATTTTTGTACTACGAAACACCCACTTTTCACACAATACAGCAAATTTTTTTACCGACAAGTATTTAAAGTTGATTGGCGCAATTGTTTGTTAGCAAAAGAACCACGAGTAAAACAATCCATAATTTTAAACTTTCTCCATGCTTCCACAATGGTCAAATTTTTTTCTTCCCCACTGAGTCTAAAATATATTTAAACATTTGCTATATGTAGTAAATTTTAAATGCTACTATAATAACCTGATCGAGTGACTGATTCAAAGAGGTGATATTAGGTGGTAAAAACAGCATTCGACTGTTTGAAAAAAAAAATTGAGGTACACGTGGGGGGGATTCATTATAGAATAAAAAATTCGAAGAATATTGATGAACAGTGTTATTTCAAAATTGTGTAAAAGAAGAGTTGGATATATATATATATATATATATATATTACAAATATATTAATGTAGGATTTTCCAGCTAATTGCCAAAAAATTAACTGTATTTTCAAATATACTGTAAGTGAGTGACTGTAGGTTTAAATGGCTTAGTTTAGTTTAGTTTTTATTAACGTCGCACTAGAAGAAACACGAGGACTATTGGTGACGGACCTCGTAATTTTGAACCACGGTCAAGTGACGAGGATGACACTTGAGCTGGCACCCCCTCTCCTAACATCCACACCACTCCCCCGGGAGGACTTTCGGCCCCGAACATATTTGACGTGCATCAGCCCCGGCTACACGGCGGGTCTTTGGCGGCCAAGGATCGAACCCGCGACTGAACGAAAACCGCCAGCCGCTAGTCCACGACCTTGACCACTAGGCTACCGCGGCCCTAGGTTTTAATGGCACAAGAGCCGAAGTAGGCTATGCTGCACCAAAACATTTGTTAAAACTAATTAAAATACATTTTAAAAAACATGAAATTGTTACGCATTGATTAAAGAGGTTAAAAGGAAAAATTTCAGATTTGGTGAGTAAAAGGCCAATGTATCTTAAAAAGGAAAACAAATTATGGTGGGGTGTTTCCCCACCAAGTCAGATAGATTTAAAACAGATGAATGAAAAAAAGTCCGGCGATGATGATCAAACACCGGACAATCAATTAAAATGTGATGAATCGTGTAAGGGACATGGCAGGAAGGACACTCGGGAGCACCCTCCCCAAACAAAAGATGTTTATGAGTGAATCGAGTATGTCCAATGTGAAGGCGAGTCAATCTGACATCAGCTCTTCGCATTGGAAAAATAGACCATTATCCAATGATCAGCTTCACAGAGTATAATTTATTATTAGTCTGGAGACTCCAAGATTTCTGCCATGTCTGATGAATAAGCATTAAAATGTGACGTCGTATGTCTTCAAGCGGGATTGCAAGCTGCAGAGGAATCATCGCCGATCGTGCAGCCGAGTCCGCTTGTTCATTTCCTAAAATACCTACATGACCAGAATTTAATAATATAACCCTTGTTATATAAACAACAAACCATGTCTGCAATCTACAGCGATCGTTCAGATTGACCAATGTTTCCAGGACGCTCCTGCTGTCAGTATGTACAACGAACTTTCGAGAACTGGATTTCTCGACTAATTTGAGGGCACTGTAGATGGCGACTGCTTCGGCAGTGTAGACACTGCAGGAAGCGTCGAGCCGGTAACTGTGCCTGATGTCATTTGAAACGAAACAGCCGACATATCCAGTTCCTTTCGATCCATCCGTGTAAATAGGAATAAAATCCGCATACTGACAGCGATGAAAGGCAAAGATACTCTGAAAAGCAATGGATGAATTGTTGATTGGAAATATTGGATTTGATGTATAAAGCAAAAGGGTTATAAAAAGTAAATCTTGGCACATTCCAAGGAGGAAATTTAATAAAATTTCGCTGTTGAATACCCAAGTCATGTAGGCTGAGTTCCTCGATGGTGTCTTTCACACTTTCAGAAAAAGGACGGATGAAGGAAGGACGAGCACTGCATAATCTCCTTAAAAACAGGCTGATAGTGATATTCTGCAATGGGTGAGATGAAAGAGATGATATTTTGAAATGATAATAGAGCGACAATTTCAGGCGCCGCAAAGTCAAAGGTAGCTGGTTACAAAGCACATAGAGACTCTACACAGGTGACGTTCGAAACGCACCACAGCAGATTCTCAGAGCATTATGGTGAACTGGGTCAAGCTTCCGCAAGGTAGTTTTGTAGACAGATCCATAGAATATACATCCGTAGTCGATCCGGGACAGAATCACCGACTGATACACTCGGAGTAAAGATATTCGATCCGCTTACCAAGAGGTGTTAGGTAACACCTTCAAGATGTTGAGGGATTTCTCACACTTCCTCCACAGATGTAAAATGTGCGGAAGGAAAGTGAGTTTGCGGTCGAAAATCACTCCGAGGAAGCGGATGTCAGGGACGACCGGAATAGACGTATCACGGAGGCGAATGTCAGGATCGGGATGGAGACCCCGTTTCCTACAAAAATGCACGCAACAACTCTTGCTGGGTGAAATACTATGCCCATTCGCGTCACACCATGTAACCAGGTTATTGACTGCGGTCTGCTCAATAATACGCATTGACGATCCTTCGCAGGAAATCTGCAGATCGTCAACGTATAATGAACCATGAACTGATGGTTGCAAATGAGAAAGTATAGGAGAAATATGACAAATAAAAAGAGTGGGGCTTAAAATGCTCCCTTGAGGAATTCCTTCAAATTGAATAAAAGATGAAGACAAAACATTACCAACCCGTACTTTAAATGATCTAAAAGAGAAAAACACTTGAAAAAAAAAGAGGCAAATTGCCTCTCAGACCATAACCGTATAAAGTGCGCAGAATCCCATAGCGCCAAGTACGGTCATATGCCTTTTCGATATCAAAGAAAATAGAAACCAAATGATTCCTCCGTACAAAAGCAGAATGAATCTGATTTTCGAGTAGAAGGATGTTATCTACTGTGGATCTTCCTTTATGGAAGTCACTCTGAAACGGAGGAATGCATCATTGATCCTTTTCCATTTCATAAACGAGACGGGCATTGACCATACGTTCTAGGGTCTTACAGAGGCAACTCGTCAGAGCGATAGGCCTGTAGTGGAGAGGGTTCTTTGGATCCTTACCAGGCTTCAGGATAGGAATAACGATTGCTTCTTGCCACTGGCTAGGAGACACATGCTCCCTCCATATTCGGTTGAATAGGTAAAGGAGACTGACAAGTGAATTCTCGCTCAAGTGGCGAAGCATATCGTATGTTATACAATCAGAGCCTGAACTGGTATTGTTAGCCAAGGACAGAGCTTTTCTCAATTCCCACATGTCAAAGTCACAGTTATAAGGGAGTGGTTGCCGACACCTGAAGTTGATAGGCATCTGCTCAGTACGATTCTTAGTTGCTGAAAATGTAGAGCTGTAAGAATCGGAGCTTGAGACACTAGCAAAAGAGTTGCCAATGACACTGGTCCCTTCGACAGGTGAAGAATACACAGCATTCCAGTATCGGGATGGAAAATTTCCGATACATGGAGTTTACAGTTCTTACCTTTCTCCATAACTGTTGACTTGTGGTTGACTATGTGATGGAAGAGACATACCTGATCCAAGATTCTCTCTGACTATGTCACCTTACTCTGCGAGCAAACGCCCTTGCCCTTTTAAACGCTATGAGGTTTTCGGTTGTGGGGTATCGTCTGAAGATACCCCATAATTTCTTTTGTTCCCGGTAGGATGATTGACAATCCTTATTCCACCATGGTTTACTCTTCTTCCTCTGTGAATTTCTACTCTTCGGTATCCCTGTATCAGCAGCCTCCACGATAGAGGCAGTGATATTGCGGACAGAGTCATCAACATCTCGATCTTGAACCATTGCACCGATGATAACCGCTAACCGAGTGAATAAGTCCCAATCTGCCCGGTTAAAGCGGTAAGTGGGGGGATGTAATCGCAGCCCACTACCATGAACCTGGGAGATCAGGAGAGGGAAATGATCACTATTATGTAAATCATTAAGAACATCGAAATTCAGCGACGGTAGCAGTGTCGGTGAACAAATGGCTAGATCAAGGGAATGAGTTGTCCTAGTGGGAGCATGGAAATACGTTTTCTAGTCGGTGTTCAGCAGAGACTGTGATCAGAGATCAATTTCTCGATCTGCCGACAACGAGAATTTGTACCATCATACCCCCACTGAGGGCTGTGTCCATTAAAGTCACCTAGCAGAAGGAAGGGAGCTGGTAACTGATCGACTAGTTGGTCGAAATCCATTTGTGACACATCGTTAGGTGGCAGGTAAATGCAGCAGACTGTGATTAATGTGTGGGTTGGATCCGTACAGCCACAGCCTGCAACGATGTGGTCAGTGTAGCGACATTATGAGGACAGTTCTTGGATGCCAGGATGCAAACACCTCCCGAAGAAGATGATGCGGCATCAACATCCCGTCGTACACAATGATATCCACGCACTCGGGTTGTCATATTACTCTTCAGAAAAGTCTCCTGAACAGCAATGCAGACAGGTTGGTGCGTAGATATCACGGATTTGAGATCCTCTAGCAAGGGTCGTAAATCGTGGCAGTTCCAGGAAACAAAAGCCATTTAAATGAGCGCACTGGAAGTGGAAGGTCCCATGGAGTCATAATCTTCGGGCGACGGGTGTTATGCCACCGCATTCCCGTCAATGACTCGGAGTTTTTTTTTTTTTTTTCGCGAGGAACGCTGTTCTTCGCGGATAGTTTTAATTTTCCCCTCTGCAAAGCCTTTGACCTGGCCTAGTCTGATTAGCCTTAGCAGAGGAAGCGGTTTTATGAATATTTAATTTTTTCTTAGATCGCGGTATCTTACTGGTAGGAAGAGGTTCAGGAAATTGGGTGGATTTTGAGATTTTAGTAGCCTGGATTGCCGTAGTGTAGCTTTTTTCCTGTACAGGGGTACGGGAAGCGACTACCCGGCGAGCTTCAGGATACGACAAATTCTGTAGCGTCTTCACCGTTGAGATATCCTTTTCCTCTGCCCATTTAGGGCAAGAACGAGAGTATGCAGGGTGGTTTCTCTGACAATTGATGCACTTCTCTGCAGCGTTACAGGAAGCACTATTGTGTCCTGTTGCTGTACAGCGAGCGCAAGTCAAATGTCCCCTGCACGCGTTATTAGAATGACCATATCGTCTGTAATTAAAAAATCTCAGAGGGTTTGGAATATATGGTCAGACGGAGATATGCGGCCTGAACAGTTTGTGACAGGGTAGGAGTTGAAAAGGTCAAGATGAGATGCTGGGTATTAAGCACCTTACAATCTATCCTAATCGTAATCCTCCGGACACCACAAACCAGCTGGTCCTGCAAATTCTTCAAAATCTTTTTTTTTTCGACACATTTTCCAATTCCCTTGAGGATGACGGTGACCACGCCACGAGAGTAATTAAGATTTCTATGTAGTGAAGTCGTTACAGAATAAGGTCTTCATACTCATTACAAGTTGTGCTTGTTTTGAGTTACAGACCTTGATTAATAGGTCACCAGAACGTAGTTTCTTGATATCCTGAACTGTTCCTACCATTCCTTGAATTCCCTATTGGATCAAAAAGGGAGATATTTTTTCTAAAGTATCCGTTTCTCTTTTAATGAGAAAGAAACGGAAGTTGGTATTTTTAGTACAAGTGTCTGATGTTGACTCGATTACTCAAAGAATTTGATTCGTACTGTTCTACACGATGCCTAAACGAATAAGTGCAGAAGTAATTAGGCTGCCTATCCAGAGAATGTAAACATTCTGACTTTAACATGAGATAACTTCAGCGTTTCGCCTTAACAATGTCAAGCTATTTTGTCTCTGAGTCTCAATCAACGTCAACTTATTACTTTGAAGGGGAAAAAATTGGGGTTGGCAGACTAATGAATTCTAAATTAAGCAAATTGTGAAAATGCATTCTCAAAATAGATGATTTTATTCTTTGTTTATTCCAGTGTAAGTCTGAATAGTTTTTGGTTATCTATTCTAAATGACTTACTTTATATTATTTTACGATGTTTAGTTCTGTGTGTGTGTGGGGGGGGAATTTTAACAAAGGGATTTCAGGATGATATGATAATTCTTTTGAAAACAGGTATTTTAACAAATCATATAAATGCAAAAATCTAAAGAAAATTTCATATATTGATATCATTTTCACAATTTATTTCAAATATACTTGCATTTACATGATTGTCAGTGAATATTTTTGATATATATATATATATATATAGATTTTTTAAGCAAATTAATTAAACGAAATTCACCATAAAAAAGCCAGCGTAAAATCACTTATAATTATTATTACGAAAAAACGATTAAAGTATAAATTTTCAAATTAATTGGTTCTGTTTAATATTCATATATTAATTTCAAAATGTCGTGCTTCGCTAAAGGGCGCAGGGAAAATATATTTATTCTTGTGGAAGAATTAGATCTAAAGCCTGATTCTTTAATGACAGTTAAGAAACTTAAAGACTTAATCATTAAAGATACAGATTATGATGACGAATTCACTAAAGATTTGTTTACGAGTATAACACAGCAGTGAAAAGAAAAAGCATTATGCCTAGAAACTCTTGCTGAAACGAAAAGAAAAGTTACGCCTTGAAGCCATTGCCGAAATACAACGAAAACAAGAATTTGAAAAAAAGTTGCGTCTAGAAACCCTTGCTATACAAGAGAAACAACGTCAAGATCATCACGAAATTGAGCTAGAGTGATTAAATTTAGAAAATCAACTCAAATTACACACAATGGTCAACGAAACTGATAGTTCAAAATTACTAGGCAAGGAAATATCCATATTTCTCCCGAAATATGAAGTTAAAGAAAATATTAGTTTATATTTAGTCTTATTCGAACATCAAGGGCAACACTTAACTATTTCAAATGAACATTGGGTTTCATCAGTTATAACTCTTTACTTTCCGAAATTTCTCACATCGTCGCACATGAACCAGAGGAGAAAGCAATCAACTATGACCACGAAAAAGAAATGCAGCTAAAAAGATTTAAATTAATGCCAGAAAAGTTTCTTCAGTAATTTACCATGCATCAAAAAGTTTATAGCCACACTTGGACAGATTTTTATCACGAACTTGCAACATATTTCGACGGGTGGACATCAGGGTTAAAAATCGAATCTTTTGAAGAATTAATAAAATTGATCATTTCAGATCAAATAAAAAGTAGAGCTCCAACTGACTTCAAACAACATTTTTTGAGAATGGACAACGATAAATTCACCTGCCGAATTAGCAGAAAAATTTTTAGAGCACAAAGACACCAAGGGAACACTAAATCAAAAGCCAGTCAATATATATTTTAGGGGCAAACAAGATTTCAGAGCAGCAAAAAAATTTCAACAGTTTGAACCGCCACGAAAATTCGAGCAGGACAGATCAAGTAGGAAAGTTCCAGCGACCACAAGTTACAATCGATATCATGAAGTTCAATCCTCCAGTCACAGGAGTTAAGAAGGAAATCACGAAAACTCAGATCAACGGATCCAAAATCGAATTCTCTGAAGAGAAAAAAATTCAAGTTCAAATGTTTCTAATCACGCTCTAACGAATTACTCCATTTTTAGCAGACTCCACGATTCTGCAAAAGGGTCAAATACAAGTCAGCCGAAGAGAACAACAAATTTCACGAGAGAAAAAAACAAGCCTACGGAAACATGTCAACAATGCCACTATCAGTCAAGAACGTATACGCACAAAGGAAATAAAGTTTTGAAACCGGAAAGTTACCATGCTTATCAATAACGGAATTACCGTCAGTCTACTATGAGAAAATACCAGCAGAAGAATCATCGATCCAACGAAGAACAAAATTCTCTTAACCGACATAGGCGATGCTCAAGTCACAACGATAGGATCTTCGAACAAGAATTTCAGATGGATGGACTATACACTAACATGGCATGTGGTACCTACAACAAAACTGAAGTTTGAAGCAGTCATAGGTTCAGATATTTTAGAATGAGCATCAGTCAATTTCACGAAGAATGGTGTAGAATTTATTAAATATGAAAATCTAGCATTCCTGGCGCAGATACTAGCGGAAAACGTCAAAAAAGTAGAACTGAATTACATAGGAGATCCTGAGATCAAAAAGACCTAACGAAAATGATAGAAAGCTACAAGCCTGAAAAGACGGCAAGCACCGACCTCAACATTCAAGTTATTTTGAAGGATGATGAACCAGTTTGTCAAACACCACACTGATTAGAATTTACAGAAAGAGAAGAAGTAAATAAACAGATAGAAAAATGGCTAATATAAAGAATATAATGGCTATTGAATACAAAGTCACTAAGGTTTTTGTTTATGTCATTGAATAATAGAATATAAATTTTTCAATGCATTTTATTTCCAAGCATATATTTGTTTCAAATATATTCAATAAATGTATACATACTTGCAATCTTTTAACAAGTGAGAAAAATGAAAACTATTGGATTTTTAAACTATTTTTCAAATTTTAAGAAGCAATACATTTGTTTTGTATGCTAATTAAAAAAAAATCACTGAAACATACATTAGTCTACTTTATTATTTTTCTACCTGAGTGTAATGAATACAGCTGCTTTCTACAATTTATTAGAAATTTCAGATATATTTCATTAAAAAAGATTTATTTGAAATGTAACAAACTTAAAAGAAAATGCTTTAGCACCTATGTAAAACTATTACACAAATTTCATTCTAAACACTCATGTTTTAAAGCTTTTTACAGTACTTTTGAAATCAACAACTAGTAAAAATAGCTGCACAACAATACAATATTGAACAAAACAGATCCATTTAGAGAGTATCTCCATTGTATTATGTCAAAGAACACAGCAATTAATTAGTGCAAAATTTTTCTTAAGTGCAAGAAGTTGACACAAAAATGTTTTGAAGCAAATGCAAAAATTTGATTTCCTCAAAAGATATAAAAGAAATGCATTAAAAAACACAACAAAAAAACAAAAGAAACAGGAACATTATTTTTAACATTGGTCTTATCACAGGGAATATTGATCTTGAGTAACAAAATGAAGAACATTTTCCAAAAATATATCACAAACTCCTTATTCAATTTTTAAATGAAATATGATAATAGTTGTTAAGATTGATTGATGCCATTTGTGCTATACAAATTAAGATTTTTTTTAAAAAAAAAAAAAAAAAAAGAATTTAATTTAAAAAAAAAAAGATTTAAAATTTGTAAAAAAAAAAAAAACACTCCCCCCCCTCTTTAAAATATGAATACAAATTAAAATTAGTACATGATTATAATATAGTAAATGAACAAATTTGTTAAAGATGGAAAAAATTTTTTGTTACAAAATAGAATTCAAGAATATAAATATATACATTGAAGAATATTTCTACTACATAAAAAATGTTTTGAATATTGAAACAAAATTAAAAAAAAATACAAATCATTTTACTAAACAACTATCTTACTGATTAAACATGCATTATTGTAATGCAATTCATGATTTTCTAAAAAATAAAAATATTCATCAATTTATCTAATTCAATTGAAACTATAATTAAAGAAGAAAAATGTTTTTTATATCATCAAAATTATCACAAAATCAAAGTTTTTTCAAGTTATTCAAACGAAAACAAAATTTTCATAGCATGTACAGAATTTTTAACCATTGTGTTATAAATTTGCATAAGACAACTCCATCAATTATTTTTTTTAAAAAAAAACTATTGCACTTTTTATTTTAATAGTAATCTGCTTGATTACAAGCTATTCTCTGTGCCCTTCCCCTTCATGAAGTAAAAAAAAATAATAATTACAAAAAAAAAAAAAATCATGTATTACATTACATCACGACAAGCATTTAAAATAAACAATATATATCAAATAGAATGAGAAAATATCTTACTTTCTAAGCAAATTTTTTTTTATGAATAGGAAGGACTTTTCTTTCTTAAAAAAATTATACTAAAATTTTATGAAATGAAACACTTTAATTCAAAAAATTGAGTACAGAATAGAATTTTTGGCTACATAAGATATATTTTTGAAAGAAAATCATGAATATTATCATAAGTATTTAAAATTCATAAAAAATTACCACAAAAACTAATATCACAGACAAAAATTAAGAAAGAAAAAAAAATCTTTATCTAAGAATTTTTTTTTTATCAAGATAGATAAATTGAAAAATATATCGATTATAGAGAACACAACTTTAAAAAAGATTAAAATTACAAAGCATTACAATACTGCTTAGCTTCAGGAGCCACATTTCAAATGTGAATAACCTTTTTAATAATGATAACATTGAATTGACATTTGGTGATGATACAATACTTCAGAGAGATTATTGCATTTTTTTTTTAAAGATTATTACTTTTGCATTAAAAAACACTTAATGCTTTTATTTTTTTACATTGAATTGACAAAAATGGAACATATCATACAAGCATCACATATTAATAGATAAAAGCTATTTATAAAAATTTATCTTATTTGATGTTATTGCAAATTAAAGCCTTTGCAATTATGATATCATGATGAAAAGAAATTAAAAATGGAATGTTTTTAGTAAAAGTTATTGCATTTTATTTTTAAAAAACGAAAAAAGCACATTTTTAAAGAAAAAGTATCCTGTCTTCATTTCGTACTTAAATCCTTGACAATATATAACACATCTAACATCTACTAAGAAAGTTTTCTACATCATGTTCTATTAAGAAATTTTTTTAAAAAAATTTATTCTAGCCTTTGATTACGAAACATGTGATCTCAAGTTAAATTGCAATTATTTTGTGAAAGGATTTTAAAATTCAAATTTGAGTTACATTTCTTAAAATATAAATTTTAATATTTTTTTTAATCATTTAATGATAATATATTTCAAGAGAGCAAAAGCATAACTATGTATTTTTAATGCACTCTAATGGTCTAATCAAAAATTCAGAAGAAACAAAAAACAGATTAATATAAAAAAAGATCAATATAATACATTTCACGAGGATAATACTTTTGCCACTCATTGTCCTATATAATCCCTTTAATCAATCAATACTGCTTAGAATTTACTATACAATGATTTTAATTTAAATGGTTTTCCAAGTACTTAAAATAAGTTAAATTATTTAAATAATTAATGCATGTTTGCCTGACATTTGAATTTAAAACCAACTGTGAATTATTACAATTAATATTTTTCAAAGTTCAGTTTTAACCATTTTATACAAGCATTTAAAACTTTATTTAATCTTCTACGAAAAAATAAGTAAATATAACCTCCACACACACACATCTATTACATATAAATATATTGAAAAATCTCTAACATTTGTATTACTTGAATTTTAGGGTATAAGGCAGTGCTTAAATACCAAAAAAGTATTATTTATTAAAGTACAAGATTTTCATGATTTCTGCATGCAAAGTTGAATACACATAAATTTTTTTTAAAAAATATTGTTAAATAAAATAATTACATCAAGCCCCACTGAGGTAAAGTAACAATTAATGAACTCATTTCAATAAAATGTTCACATTTCCAAATTCAACATGTACATCTTCACAATAAAGTACTTTAAATGTAGCTACTGACACATAATTATTCTTTTTTGCTGTGACAAAATAAATTTCTAAGCAAAACAAATCATTTTTCAAAATTATACAACAACATAATGAAAACATTAAAGAAGTACAATTGCAAATAATATCTTTTAATACTGAGCTAAGTTTTCTTTAAGTAGGGAAGTCAATGACAACACTGTATTACATCTAAGTACTTAACAAAAGGTACAATACAATATATATAAAAACAACTTCTGGGATTATGTTTAAATTTTAATCAATTCAATAAACATTTACAATATAATTTTCATAGAAAATTTTTTAACTCATCAATAAATCCTCCCCATAATCTACTAATATATATAATATATCTAAACATATAATTTATTAAATGCTTTATCTGTATTTACAATTACACAACATCACATCTCATACTCAAGAAAATGCTACTCAATCTACATATGTGCGAAATGCAGAACCAAAGTTAATAATAAGAGCAACAATAAAAATTAGTATAGGTTAAACACATCCATACTCATACCACACAGAATTTTCCAGAGACTTTTCCTTAGAGGATCCACGAGAGCTGCTCGGGTCACTCTTTTCGGTCTTAGTCCTGGAAAACTTGGAAGCCTCAGTTGTGTCGATATTGCTGTTGGTGTCTGAACAGTAAGCAGACAGGGGGCGTGCTGGCTTGTTCGCCACCTGAGGGCAGTGCAAGACATCGCTGGCAATATATGATAGCGGCTGGAAAGAATTATCAGAAGTGCAATGGCGTCCGAGGTTATAAGATGAGATCTGTTGGGAGGAAGCACTTCTCGAAAATGCTTGGGGTGAATTGCAGCTCATTACGTCTGCATTGGTCAGGTTTGTAATGAAATTGAGAGTCATGTTGTTCTCTAGTGTAGTGTGCTTGGGTCCCATATCTTTCATTAATTCTGTGTTAGCCTAGAAAAAAAGTTTAATTAAATCAAATGAAATATATAATTTTTTAATTCAAAAGAATTTAATTATTTCAACTGAAGGAAATTCAACAATAATTCAAAATTAAGAGTAAGAAACTTTTTTTCAATGCCACACACAATGGAACTTAAAGCATTAAAAGATATGTGAAAGTTGTTTTTTTTTTTGCTTACGAAATAATTATTTTAATCCTTCTGATGTAGATGTTCAGTGCAAGAATAAACATACAGAATTTCAAGAATAAAATAAATTAATCATACTATTTCTGTAATTAACACTAAATTCTTTATACATTTACAAGTTCAAACAGATACTAAATATTTTCAGTAGATGAAAACTTTTTAGTATATTATAAACTATTTACCAGATTTAGTACAAAGTTACCATAGAATAGAAATTTAATAAAAAATTCATAAGATTTATCATGAAACATAATAAATTAAGATTTGTCAGATTAAAAGTGAAAAGAGTAATAAAGGATTGAAATATTTCATGGTTTTATTATAGAAAAAATATAAAAAAAATTACAAAATTGGTTTAAAGATAAGTTTAACATTGACATAACCTTTTGGGTGTTAAATAATATTCTTCGTTATTCCATGCCTTAAATAATAATTGTATTCATATATATTGTAAAAGAATATTTTATAATGTATAAACAATAACAGTGCATTAAATAAAAAAAGAACAGATGCAAATTATTATAAGTATAAAAAATTTCAGTAACTTAAAATGTTTGTTAAATATATAAAAATAATGAACATTCTATTCTTAAGTTATAATTACAAATCTGATACACATAATTAACAGATAATTATAAGATTAAATTCAATATTGTTAAAAACACCAAAGTGAAAATATAAAATGCTTTTAGTTCAATAAATCTAAACAAATATGTTTTTAAATATTATGTTTTGAAAATAGCCAACCTCCCCCCCCCCCCCTCAAAGGATTCTTCAATCAAATGAAAAATGATTAGAAATGAACAAGACAAGACTTAGTGAAGACTGCCAAGGTTACGTACTTGAGTTCAATTGAATAAGCAATTTTGAGTGCGATACCCAAATAAATGTATATTTTACATGATAAACCTGTCATTAAACAGTGGATTTATAAACAGAACTACTTACAATTAATTTAGATAAAATATTCTTACTTAAACTTTTCACAAATCATTATATTACATTATTAAAAAATTATTTATAGCGGAAAAACTCGTAACCTTAAGTTTGACATATTAGACTAGAGGAATAAAATATTCCATTAATACCAAGTAAAACAAAAACAAATTTAAAGCACCAGACAACATAAAAGAGACCTAAATTCTCAACAACAACAAAAAAAAAAGCAGTTTAAACTTTATTTTATGCCAGAAATATTTAGATACAATTTGACTCATTATAATACACATAAATACATTCCAAGTTCTAAAAAAATTCAATACATGGAACTTTTAAAAATTATTATAATAAAATACAACATAATATACTGATGTCAAATTAAACAACTTTAGATATATGATATTAATAATTTCACACCTCCTCTCCTTTTTCTGTAGATAATATGTTTTGTTCATTTCCATCTTTTTGAACACCTAAACCTACATCTCTAACTGGTATATGGTCCTCTTGGCAGGAATCTTCAGGATTAATTATATTACCTGTCATAAAAACCAAATTTTTTAATAATAGGGCTTTGTATTTTTAGTTGCATAGCATGACAAGTAAAAAAATACAAGCAGAAAAAGTTTTAACAATAAGAAAATTAATCAATATTAAATAGTTGTCTATATAAATTTACACACATGAAAATGAAGATGGAACTTAAAAAATTGAATTAATTTTTTATACGATTTATATTTGTACTCTTTTAATAAAATACACCAAAATTTAAGACAATTTTTTAAAAAAATATAATAAATTTAAACTTATCCATTAATAAATGAAGCAAGCATCTAATGACTTTTAAGAAGTAAAAAAAATAATAAAATAAAAGCAACAAAATATACCAAAACATGAAGAATTATTTTATTAATAAAATGAATACAGAAATAAATTTCTAAAAATGTAAAGCGAATTATCGCTGTTACCATTATACTAAATTCTTTCAATGATTTTACAAAATTAAACTTAAATAGATTATAAAAGAATACCACAGATTATATATATATATATTGATAAATAAGCACCTTTATTTTTAAATGACCATCCAATAGGTTTATTAGGTCTTCGAAGACTGCAATATAAACTTGAATCAGTGGAATTATCTGACTGAGAACTTAATGCATCATGTTTTGAATTCTGTAAGAAACCAAATGTAAATGATAAATAATTAAATCAATATAAAACTTGATGCTGGTTTTTTATTAACAGATTTTTTTCTTCATCATAAAATTGATTGAAAATAAAATATCCCATGCTTTCCTTCAAATTGCCTGAATATACCTTGAAATAAATGTAATTAATTTCTGAATCTCAGAAGATAATGGTTCTATTCTTTTTTTTTTTTTTTTGAAGGGAGAAAGTATGAATACTATTATGATATTTTAAAGTAAGTTTGTTCTATACAACACATGTGATTTTAAGAAACATCTTTTTAAATAATAATAATAATTGTATGCTGTGTTATTAATAATTTATACTTTGAAAGATATAAATTTACATTTTTTTTTATCAAAAAATTACAAATTCAACTTTGTAAAGAACATAATAAATTATTTTAATGACATAATATGCATAATTAAAGTTTAATAATAAATAAACCCACATATACTAATAAAAAATCTTTGAGAAATGAATAATCTAAACAACTGTTATGTAATAAGTGAGAATCTGGAATTATAGTTTTGAATGATTGAATCCAGATATTTTGTAAGCATCTGCAACCATAATTTTTTTAAAAAAAAGTTCTTATTTCTTTTAACGTAATATTTAAGCCTAGTTATAAATTTCAGTTTTCAAAGGTTTTTATTTTATTTTAAATTTTTTTTTTTATTCAATTTGGGAATAAAAATAATATATAACACCAATTATCCATATACACACAAAACTTATTAAAATAAAAGTTAAAAATAAATATAAATAAAATAAAAAAACATCTTCAAAGAATATAAAATCATTTTCATATGGTTATATTCCAAACTCCATGTTTTCAGATTTCCTTTTAAATTAAAAAATAGGAAATTAGTTACTGACAATTAAATTCTTGAAATGATAATTTTCATACTAATGAATTTGTCATCAGTATTTAAGCAAGCACAACATATAAAACAAATGTGGTGTTAATCTAAATACTCATGTTTTTTAACCATATTTAATTTCAAAAGAAAAGTATTAATTTTCTCCTACTATATTCTTTGTATATTGCATTAAATTATGTAATGTTTGCCATACCTAAGATCTTGCCTTGTATGACTTATTTGTGGAAAATTTAGATGGGATTTACAATGACTGTCAAGCTTGATTTTCATAGTATTATTTATACTTTGTAAAAATGATTTATTTGAAAATATATGAATAATTACCAGAAAAAAAAAGGGGGGGGGGGGGAGGATATAGCACTTTTGTATGTATTCAAGAAATATACAGCTCCAAAATATAACATCTGTCAATTGCGATTATCGTAAGTACTAATATAAAGTAGTTTATATAAAAAGTTAGTCAACTTATAGAAAATTATTTTTTGTATTGATTCACACATGAACAATACCTTCTAGACCTTTATTTATTTTTTAAAATTATTTACTTATTTATTTGCAAATTAAACTCTCATGCATATTTAAAACATTTTAATATAAAATTACACAATATTCAAAACCAATACACACAATTATTTTTCGTGACATAATTTTTAAAAAAAATTCTAGTCTGGCTATAATTCTTATTACAAAGATCAAAGTTAATAAACTTCAACTCTTGCTTTCACACTCAACATCCAGAAAATTTTCTTACAGCAAATGATTTTAATAAAAATGATCAACTTAGAGAGAAGGCAACTCATTGCATGTGACAATTGTAGACGTCTATTTTGGGACGTTGGTTTTATATTGAATATAACTTGATACATGTCAATACTATATGGTCAAAAAAAGACATTTTCAACTTCAAAATTTTGTTACATGTCCATCAAGACTTAATAGCCAACATGTTAAAAAAATCAATTGAAAATGATGAGTGGCAATATCTTTTTACCTCTAGAAGGTACATATTTTAATAGCTAATTCTTGATAAAAATAATACACTAATAATATCTAAATATATTAAAGTATTCATGAACTGCTTCAATAAAATAAGAAGATTAATAGCTTCTAACACATTAATATTTATAATCAAACCTATAGGTGCATTCCATTCAGTGTCAAATAAAAATGAATATCCAAGTTGAGCTTTTAAACATTTAAAAGTAAAAAAAAAAAAAAAACTTAAGATACAAAATTCCCTCTCAATAAGAGAGAAACTAGAAGGATCTCTGCATGCAAAAGTTCTTTGGAAATTATCACTGCGAAAATTCTTGGAAATTATCACAGCAAAATATTATTCTACGTTGCACAATCTCATTCAAATCAAAGGAAGACTAAAAGGCATGCAAATAAGCAAATTTCTTAGTAAAATCTTGCTGCAAGTATCACTAATTGAGTTGACAAAATACACTGTACTAAGCATTAATGAATGAGACATTATGTAATTTATGGTAATACTTATTCACTTTTTTTAATTGTTTAAAGTTTTAACTTGGAATATTTATATCCACATTTTTTATATATTTTGAATGCCAAAGATTCAATTGTAAATATGTTTTTGTCTTTGTATTAAACTTCTATTTTTGCTAAACAATTAATGAAGTATATAATCGGAACAGTTCACATATTTCTAATTTTGAATAAATGAGTAATTACAATTTTAAGCTGTTAAATTTTTTTTTCTTTCAAAAAATACATTTGATATTTTGATTATAATAACAAAAATATCACTAGTAAATTCATGTAATTAAAATTAACTTTAAGTAATAAATACAATGTTAACAAATAATTACATTCTAAAAGTATCCCCCCCCCCAACCACAATACTTTTTTTGTCTTACAATTTAATTCCAGGCATTTTTAAATAAATATTTTAATGAAGTTCAAAACAGTTCATAACTTCAGTATTATCAAAGAAAATACAAGATTGATGCTGCATAAATAATTTACAAGATTATAAGTACATTACTGATTCTTCAGTACTTGTGAGAACACAGTATTTGTAAAGAGAATTACATAAATTGTATGCACTAAGAAGCAGATAAATTTAAAATCTTACTCGTAAGAATGCTGATCGAGTTCTTCGCATTCGCATAGAACCACCAGATGCAGATTTTCTATGGGTTAAAAAACAAAAAGTTACAGAAGCAAATTTTAAAAAATTCCAGAACATAGAAAATAATACACTGATAACAATATGATGCTGAATTTCAAAACCTATTACTTTTTAAGTAATGTGAATGAGATACAAATACTTTACATTTATCTCAATATTAGTTGATACAGGTAAAAAAAAATACTTTAACTATATTGATGCAAAATATTTTAAAGTGTATTACAAGGATCTGTTTAAAAAATTTAATGTGTGCATTGAAATACTGACTTTTTAAAATAATAAGCTGAATTTCATTAATAATTAAAAATCTAAAAAAAGTTTTTTTTTAATGAGCAAAAACAAAATTACAGAATAAATTTCACATATAAAATTCATGATGTGGCTGAAAGTTAATATATTCAAAGAATAATTTACTTAAAATAAATAAGGCAGAAATAAAAAAAAAAATAATAATGCAGATTTAAATATACTACAAACACCACATTTTATGGTACTGGATTTGTTATCTAAATTTTTTTAAAGAAAAAATATGAATTATAAAATGAATAAAATATTTTTACAAAGCAATACAAATCTGAATATTACATGTCCCCTATTTTATAAATATTAGCAAAGTTTTGCTTTATAATACAAACCTTTTAGGAGATCTTTGTAGTTTATTAGAATGATCCATTATCTTTTGCTCCAGTTTCTCCTTTTGCTGGCAAAGTTCTCTTAATTTTTCTCTGCTAATAATACATAAAAAATTGTAATCAATATTTTTCAGTTTCATAAAATTATTTCATAAAATTCTAATTTAAATTAGTTACTTACAAACTATTTTCTTCCTTGCGGTACTGGCTTTGTTCTGAAATTACCTGATACAAAAGCTCATGGTATTGACCCAAAAGTATTGACAGATGGGACATAAGTGATTGTTGTTCCTCTTCCATCATTGTATTCTTTTGTGTTAATAACTGAACAGAATTAAAAATAGTCTCTTTATTAACAATACAAATTTTTGGATAATAAAAAAATTTCTGAATAGCTGAAACTATATGAATCAATAAATTAAATAAAATTATTTTACAAGTTCAAATGAATTTTTCTATAACCATATTTTTTGATGACAGTTTAAATATTATTGTGTTGATCAAAGGATATTTCAAATGATTACCAAAAGTCCTATTAATACATCTTTCCCACAACAACTGAAAAATATCTTGAATTTAGAGTGAATTGTACAATGGCAATAAAATTTTAATTAAATTTATGTTTGAAAGTAATAATAATAAAACTCTGGGAAAAACTTGTCCATTATATATATATATAAAGTATCAAATTAAAAATAATAAAGTCAATATTACAAAAAACATTCTATTACAATTTTTATTCAACCAAACAAGAGGAAAATTAAGCACTGAAAAAAATTTATCAATAAAACCCAATGTATTTCTGACAAAAATAATCCAGAAAGAAAGTAATATTCAAAATAAGTAATTACGCATGTAAGAGGTAAATAAAAAAAAAAAAAAGGTACATTTTCAGGAGTAAAAGGGAAATTTAAATCAACTCAAAGATGTCATATTTAAATACCTGTAAGAGTTGACTGAAAAAGAAGATTTAAATCCCATGGCAGTATAGAAATTACCAGAGCATGCTAAGATTTGCCAAAAAATTACATGATGTACCAAGTTATTCCAATAGGTTAAGTAAACTGGACTTTTAACTCTCTAAGCAAAACATATTGAGATTTAACAAAAAACAATATATTTTATATTTTGCAAGATAATTAAAGTTACCGATAATTTTTTAATAGCAAGATTTTTTTTGAAACATTTATGCACAAAATATAATCGTAAAATAGATTTACTTATGGAAGAGTTTTAATCAGGAATTATTTTTAATCATAACATAATATTTCACAATAATTAATCACATGAAATAACCAACCAACCACAGAAATTAATCAAAAAATGTAAATATTAAGAAAAAGAATTAATTTATTATAAATAATGGCGACAATATAAACACAAGAATTATATGAATAATTATGTTAAGAATTTAATTCATGGAGAAAAAAAAAATCAATATCTAGTGAATACAGTTATTTGGTAGATTGATCTTCCATACAAAATTTCTGTTCCATAAAAATACAAACAGTATACATAGAATATACTCAAATTCAAATATAAAACAAATTTAAAACACCTCTTTATTGTATTCCTACCTCACAGCAGTTTGTCAATTTAGAAACTTCTACGTCCAGCGAAGAGGTTTCATTTTGACATTCAAGAAGCTCTCCCTGTAAAGCAGTGTGCTTGAGTTTTAGCTCATTATTTTCAGTCTTGAGTGATTTATGAATAGCTTGCAAAGATTTTAATTCTTTAGTGACTCCTTCATGCTGTTCTCTTAATGACTTCAGCTGTTCCTTACAAAAAGAATATCAAAGAAATTCTCAATCATATCAATTAAAGTTGGCAATACCTAATTCAATGTTTTGAATTAAAAATTCATTCATATTCTGCAAGCAACATATTTTATGCATCAATGCAAACTTAAATTTTTACAATTATTTAAATTAAATATTTCAATAATTTTTTTTTACTAAAGCTTATAACTTTATGAAGATAATGACAAGGAAAACAAACAAAGGGAAAAGGTAAAACAATGTATATCAATGCAATCAAAACATTTTAATTTCTTAACCCTACATTACATTAACCTTAAAATTACACATTTTATTTATAATATTCATACTGTTGTATCTTGTGTTTCAGTGACAATAATTAATTTGAATTTTTTTTTTAATTTGAAGATACACTGCAACCAATCTAACAGTCAAACTTCTGCCTCCTGTTGCTAATGGAACATTCATTAATAAAAACATCAATAATTATGAGGAAAAAATATAGTTTCTTTTAATGTTTTAGTTTTTGATGAACTAGAAACCAAAGAAATTGTTGACTCAACAGTTTTTGTTGCAGCAAGAGATAAAGTATGTAGTACACTGAAAAATGATTAAAATAATAAACATATAACTTATTAGAAGTAACTAAATAATATTCTTTAATGTATATACTGTGAATTTCTACAGAATTATTTTTATGTTTTATCAAAAAGACATTGTGCAATCAGCTATGGTTGAATACATTTTTAATCCAGTGAAGGGGTGAGCCAACTATGACCTGCCTAAAGGTTCTATCCGAAAGATTGCAAATATAAAAAAATATATTTATATAATAAAGTGATATTTATCAATAATCTTTTTTCTAAATGAATATTAGAGCTCTTTTTCCTATTTTACCTTTTTAAATTAATGTGGAAATTTTAGTTTCACAATAAAGTTATTTTTACTAGTCCCAATAGCAAATATTGATGAAGGATAACAGATACTACCACCTAGCAAATGTATGAATGTCTTTATATACTTGTCTGTGGGAAAAAGTGCTAACATTACTAACTGTAACTATCATTGAATAGAAAGATGGTGGACAAAAAATGTCATAGTGATTAGTGGTGAGGTTTTCGAAGAGTATAGTGTTGCAGATGCTTTTTCAGATCATTGTGGGTATTCGAAAATATTTCAACTCCTAAAATGTCTACTAAAAACTTAAACTTGATTCAGAATGTCATGTCTTTTCAGATGAATGAATCTGATTTTTTTCACAATTATACAGGATAAACTAGTGTGTCTCATTTGCACTGAAGTTGTAACAGTCTTCAAAGAATATAACATTTCCAGTCACTTCTAATTAAAACTTACGAATTCCGAAGTAATGCCTGAATATAAAAGTAAACAAAAAGTGGAAGATCTTTATTAAGAATTATTTGATTGACAAAATTGTAAGGCTCTCAGTGATAGGAGTTTGTTGAATAACATGCTCCAAGTTTGTGAAGCTTTATGTCCAGATTAAAATTATATATAAAAAAAAAATCAGGATTTTGAGAGTGAAAACTTATCTTGAAAAACAGAGACTTCTAAAGAAGTTGAAGGCACCAATAAAAATTTGACATCACAGTTACATCAGATTAGATGATTTAAATTCTGCTTCATAGCTATAGACGAAATGACAGATATAAATGATGATGCTCAACTAGTGTTATTTAAAAGAGGTGTAGATGATAACTGAAATTACTGAGGAAACAGGCATGCATGCAGTCATTACAGAGAACTACAACAGGATGTTATATTTTTCATGAGTATCTGAAAAGTTTTTTAACTTTAAAAGTATCTTTAACAAACATATGTAAATATTAAGACTGATGGAGCACTAAATATGACAGGAAGAAAAATCAGGATTTCTTGGACTCTTTAAGCAAAATTATCCCAGGAACAATGCAATGTTTCTACATTGAATGATACATCAAGATGCCTTGGATATATCTGCATTGAATATAAAACTGTGATTAATTAATGAACTTGTGAGGCTTACAAATACTATTAAATCACCTGGACTTTAATCAGAGATTTTATTCAGATCTAGTGATCTGAATCATCTGATGTCCAATATTTCACAACAGCAAATGCAAGATGAGTTTTCAAGCAAATTTGATGGTTGAAAGAGGGCATTTTGTGTCTTTCTTCTATTAGATACAGTGTTCTGATGAGTGTAAAATGTTGAAAGAAATACCAAAGGTTTTGGATTTTCTTCGTTATATGAACAACTTAAATGTCCCGATGAAAGGAGGGAAAAAAACCTAGTTATTTGCAATATCTGGGCAAATCTCAAAGGTTTTAACTAAAACTTTATTTGTAAGCTGGGTAGCTAGTTTAGAATGAGTTGTCTTATTTCCCTAGGTTAAATTCGATACCCTACAGTAAATAATGACATGGCTTAAGAGTTATGAAAATGGCCTCAGAAAACAGATTTTTGAATTTTAAATGCAGATTTCAAAGTCATTTAAACAGAATTGGAATTTTCTTTACTATGTCTTTTGAAGTTAATTGTGAAACGGGTTTTGATTTGTAACTTAAATTAATTGAGCAATAAATTGCACAATCATCTCAAGCAGTCATTCCTCAAGTTCCAATATTAAGAGTTTTACAAAATGTTATTGAAAACAAGTCTCTGAATTTGATATCTTATAGACAGAAAATTAGTGTTACGTTTCCTTTATCTTATAGATGTGTTTTCTACCATTAACCTTTCAAAGAACTCTATTAGAAATAGACTGACAGATGAGCATTTAGCATCTCTTCTCCGAATGAGTACATCACAGTTTAAAAAGTAACTTTAAAAAATGCAGAGTTTCAATTTCCTTCATCACATTAAAATTTGTATAATTTTTTTAAAATTGTAGACTAAATTATATTCCCCAACCAAATTTTTTTGTTTGGATCATTTTGTTTAGAAATACAGAGAAAATTAGGTTTTAGTTTAGTAAAAAATGATATTTAAGTAGCTTTATATTTCAGAAATAATATTTTTGAAAAATATGTATCTTTTTATATAATTGGTTTTGAATTTTATGAATTGTAAGGCAATAAAAATTCAATATTTTAGTAAACTTTATTCCTATTTTCTTAACGTAAGCAAAGGCTTCAAAGTTCCTGGAGTAAGAGTGAGAACTCTATACTGTATTATCACAACATGGAAGAAAATTTAATTTAAGATATTATTTTTTTAAAAGGTTAAAAGTAAAAATATTTGGGACAAGATTGCTAGTATTTCTGATTGGATGAGCCAAAGAGAGAAAAGTGATGAGAACTACAGTTTGGAGAGTTCCCTCCAACGACTTGCAGATTACAAAAACAGTAAATGTTGTGTCAGAATGGAAAAAGTAAGGATAAAGAGTATTTGCTTATAAAAATAACTAGGAAAGTTTATATTGTTGTCCGATTTTTTAAATTAATAACTAAGACACTATTGTAAGAGAACTATTGAGAAATTCATATTAATTTTGGCTCTGTCAGACAAAGAAGTGGGAGATCAAAGTTAAAAAAAATCTTTTTACTCAGCTGAAACAAAATAAAATCTTGAAACTTATACAAACTTCCCTTGAAAAAAAGTGGGCTTAATGTAGCTCAAAGTGGATTTAATTTAGTTCAAATTTCAGTCCATTAAATTTAACAGGTTGTTAAGAAGCTCTATGGATTCAAGAAAATTAATAAAAGTTTGATCTTGATCTTTTTTGAGACAACTAGGTCATAAACTAGTAAAGTAAAGTATTCAAATTCAGATCAGGGATCTGAATAATATTTTAGAATATGGTTTTTATGTCTTAGAACTTTGAATAAGTTCTCGCTGTTCCCTAATAGATGGTATTACCAAGACTATTTACATGTAATTTCAGATGGTAACACATCTACAAAGAAGTACTGTAAGTAAGCTCAAGCTTCAATGTATGTTAGTTTACCACTGAGTATATGTCTTTTCCCTAAATTCGAAAAATGTCAAGTTTTGTGCCAAGTAAAGAGTATTTGAAAGAATTTTATTTCACTATTTTATTCAAAAGAAATCTGCAGCTGAAGCACACAAAATTCTTGTTAAAACTTAAGGTCAGTATGCTCTGTCAGAAACAACATGCACAGACTGATTTTCGATGCTTCAAAAATAATGATTTTGATCTTGGAGATAAAGAATACTCTGGCACGCCAAAAAAGTTTACAGATGAAGATTTGGAGGTATTACTTATTGAAGAACTATGTCAGATGCTAGTTGAACTAGATGGATGGGATCCAGAATCAAGGACATTTAATGCTGTATGAGTTGTAGCCGAGAGACATCAAACAGTATTTTCTCATGTGTGAACTTCTGCTTCACTGACAGAAAAGGAAAGGGTTTTTGCATTGTATCATGACTGGCGATGAAAGTGGATATAATATGATAACCCTAAGCATAAAAGATTGTGAGGTAAGCCCGGCTATGCATCAACATCGTCTACAAAGACAAATATCCATGGTTCAAAGTTTCTCCTCTGTATTTGGTGGAATTAGCAGGATGTGATTTATTATGAGCTATTCAAACTGAATGAAACAATCATGGGAGATAGTAATTGACTACAATGAATGCATTTGAGCCAAGCCCTAAAAGGAAAAACAGCCAATATATGACAAAGAGAAACAACAAGATAATTTTGTTACATGACAACTCCCGGTCACATGTTGCTAAACTGGTGAAAACCAACTTGGAAACACTTAAATGGGAAGTCCTGCCATATTCACTGGACATAGCCTCTTCCAATTATTACTTTTTCTGTCCGATGGTACATGGCCTGGCTGAGCATCGCTTCCATTAGATTCCTTATGAAGATACCAAAAAAATGGGTTGATTCTTGGATAGCCTCAAAAGACATGTCAGTGTCATTTTTCCAAAGTGGAATTCAAATGCTGCCAGAAAAATAGGAGAGAGTAGTAGCTTGTGGTGGGTAATACTCTGAGTTAAGTTTTTAATCACACTTTAAATAAAGCATAATTTTCCCACAAAACCAGCAAGAATTTATTCAAGGTCTAATTCAATTTTATAATCAAGGACTTCACCTCTGACATAATAAGTTTTATATTTGCAATAGATGTCTTCTTCTAAAAATGTGCAAACCCTGAAGATGTTTTATTGTTGGACTCACTCAGACAGGGAATGCACACAGCATAATTGATCTAATTGTTTTGAGGAACCGAGATGTGTGCCTGATAACTAGCTTGTTCCGACATGAAAGCTTTATGTATGCATTAGTTGTCTTCTGAAAGACGAAGTTAATAAGCAAAGCAAAGATTAATTATGAATTGATAATTACTCTAAAGTAATTATTAAGTATTGAATAATTATATTCAAGTGAGTTGGTCCAAAAGTTTGGTATGTTGCCAATGTATAACTGTTTCGTAAACAGGAGGTAAACACTTTTTGATTTATTCACTAATTCTTCATAAAATATTCTCCACTCAAGCATTAAATCAGAAATATAGCTGTGAAATTATCAAAAATACTGACAAAATATTTTTGAAACGTTAATGGCACATGACTTTTTGTACATTAATAATCTTAAGAATATCAATTACATAGATGTTGAAAAGAATGAATCGAGAAGTGACTCTTGTATAACTCCACTCCTGAATGGTCAGTGAAAACAGAAAACATTATTGACTTGCACATCAAAGTTATGAAACATGAGGTAACAGTGAAGAATTTTAATTAATTCTGCTAAGAATCAAAGTTGCACCAATTTGATTACTAAGTTTTTACACCAAATCTTGTTAAAAACTTTGGCTACACACTCATAAATTGTATACTCATGGGCTGTCGATTTTGAAAAAAATTAAGGACCAACTCAGTTACCCTCAGTGCCATTAAGAGATAAGTGAACATCTTAATACTTCCAATTGAGTTTTCAAAAACATAGTAGAAATGTTCAAAAGTACTAGAGTAACATTTTTATAAATTTCATATAATTTAAGTGCTAAATGATGTAAAGGACAAATACCTTTAACTGAATATGATCGGCTCTCATACTGTTAAGTAATCGTGAGTCCACTCTTGAATCATCATCTTCCAGAACTTGTCTCAACCGCATAACTTCTTCTTGGGATATTAATACAGATTGCATTTTTTCCTTTAAATAAATTATTACAAAAAAATCAATCTACAATCATTTTTGTATTTTCAGTTACAAATAAAAATTATCTTTTCTGTACATATCTGTTTTAATATTTAACAACAGAAAAAAAGTAATAATCTCATTATTACCTTCATATCATTATATTCAGTTTTGAGAGACTTATAATGAGCTTTTAAAGAACTGTGAACTTTAATTAAGGAATCATAATCATTGGTCAACTGTTCATGAAGACGTTGAAGTGACTCGTGGTCTGTAGTTAAACTTCTGTTTCGATTCTCCATTTCAAGAGAATGCATATTTACCTGCAAATAAAAATTCTAAATGAATAAAAGCTATTTCAACTAAACACTATAGTAAAAAAGTTATTTGCAAGCTCACTTTTTATTTATAGTCATAACTGTGAAATAACATTAGATGGTGAATTTTAAAAAAAAAAACATTGTCTGTTACAGAATTAAATTTAAGTCCAAAAGGATAATTTTGAAGTCAAAATAACAAATGAAATTTGGAAAAAAAAAAAAAAAAAAATGCTAAGAAACATAGGTAGATACAGATAATAGGTTTACAAGAGCATATCCATATGTTAATACAAAATTTTGTGGGATAATTATTCATATAGTAAAATGGATGCTAAATTTCTATATTGAAAATAATTCCTGTTCATATTTGATTACGTTTGTCCATGCATACATATAGATATTTATTAAAAATTCATAAAATCTTTGAAAAATATTTGATTCTGTACATCAAAATATAAAAAAGTGTAATTTAATTTTCAGTTTAAAAATCTTAGCATTATTTTTTTTAAAGCTTCATTTAAATATTAAGTAACAAAAAAAAAAATCATTACCTTTTTCACCTGTTCTTCAAGGTTTGATACTTGTGATTGGAACTGAGATTTTTGATGATTAAGAGTTTTATTTTGAGAGGATACAACAGTGATTTCAACTTCGAGTTTAGCCAATTTGGATTGTAAAGAATTGTTATGGGATACAACAGATGTTAGATGCTGCTCTACGGATTCTAGTTGACTCTTCAGATTATTATTTTGATCCCGTAGGGATGAAACTTGATTATTTAGATTAAGATTTTCATCTTCTACAGAGGATTTCTAACAGAAGAAATTGTTACAAACAAAAAAAATTGTTAAAAAAATAGGAAATCTTATGATTCTACAAATAATATTAATAATAACAATTTATATAGAAATAGATTTTAATTTGTCATTGTCACTCAATATAAATTTATTTTTATACTACAATTGCAGGAAACAAATCCATGGAAGAAGAAAAAATATGAATCCGACATTTACTTGATAGACTGAGTATATTTTCTAATACAAACTTCAGAAATGCACATTTTCAATTAATTTTTAGTCAAAATTCATTTTAATCCATCTTTAATAAAATTATAAAAAATTAAATAAAACACATTAAAATTAATAAAAGGAGCAGAAGTATCAATTAATATATATAGTTCATTCTCAAATTATCTTTCTGTATGATTAAATATGATTTTACCTTCTTTTCTAACTCCATGACATCTGCTTTTAATTCTTCCAGTTCTTCCCGTAATGTTACAAGCTTAATTTCATCTTTTTCGTTGTTAAATATTCGTCTAAAAAGGTACCACATTTATCAAACACTTCATTGCAGCTGTTAAAGTAAATACAGCATTTTGAAACCAGAACAAAATTTTTTTTAAAAACTATTTCATGAATAGCCAATGTTGTCTTCAAAAATTAATTTTTTTCAAAATACTTTTAAAAAATAATTACAAAGCAAGCCTAGCAATATCATTTAGTAAATATGAAGATAATATTGATGCTTTGATAAAGAAGTTTTCAATTTTATATCTATAATTTGTATTTTAAACATTTAAATTCCAATTTTATTACATATATTTAATACACACACACATGTGTGTAATTGATCAGAACAGCAAGATTGACTGCAATTTTTATAAACAATTTTTTTCCATTAGTAACAATTGCCACATGCATACATTAAATAATTAGTAATATATTATTAGCATCTAAAAATATATAATCAGCAACTTATCAAATATAAATAAATGCTTATAAACATTTATTTGACAAACTCTATATGGCAGAATGTTATGAAACAAACAAACAAACTTTATTTTTGAAAAAAATGCATTAAATTTGTAGACTTATGGGATAAAAATTCACTTCATGTTAATTTAAATATAATTTTTTCACTTTTGATCGAAATCCCTTACTTTTTAGATAAAGACTGGTCTTTATACTCTGATGATCTCTCAAGTTCATTCTGCTTGGTACTTGTATCAGGGGATCTTATCATCAAATCTTCAAATGCTTTATCTCCTGTTTCTTTCACCTCATCTGATGTGCGATTATAATCTATATTACTAGAAAAAATAAAAAATATAACTTAAATATATTAAGATTCCATAATAATAACAAATCAAAATCAAATATATAAATACTATTAAAATTTATGGACTTTTTTAACTTTTATATTTACCAGCACTTATTCAATGCAACCTTATCTTCATTCTTATGCTCTTCATCACAAAGAAATTTGTCAGCACCTTTTAACTCACTAAAAATAATTTACATAAAATTTGATGAAAAAAAAATTACTAATACATTCAAATATATATATATACATACAGAGAGAGAGGGTGCAGCAGAAAGGCTGCCCAAGTTTCTAAATCTACTAAAATCAAAATAAATGAAGATACAAGAAAAGCGTTTTTTATTTTTGAAAAATACATTACTTAAGTGATGATATGATTACTAATAGCAATGAGGTTGGGAAGTCTGTCTCAAAAGTTTGCCATAGCCTTTTGATCATGTCCCATATTGATTTCCTTCATTATTACTGACTTTAAATCTTTTAAATATGCTGGTCAGCATTTATACACTTGAGTTTCTAGGTACTCCACAGAAGAAAAAAAAATCATTTAAAGACAAATCCAGTGAATTGTAGGGGTAATTGGATGCATAAAGCATATATCACCTTCAGTTAACTGAGATGAGAAGGTCACAAAAATCCAGGACAGCTCAATATTCATATAATTTATTCATCATATACATATATTATTGTGAATGTTACTCATTCAAACAGAACAAAAAAAGTTTGAAGAAAAATCTGATTACAAAGATATCTTCAATAATTATCTCCTCATCAATCAGAGTTATAAATGCTATTTTGACCATAATTACACAATTTTTTTTTCCATTACATATACAATGCATATCAATATTTAATCTTCGTTGGGGGTAAGGGGTGAACAGACAGTTCTTTCATTTTTTTCAAGGATGGAGCAAAATATTATTGAATCTGGAAAAATTTTCCCAAATGCTTCCTAACTGAAATTGTAAATATATAAAATTAGAGTCTATATCACAATTGCATTTAAGTTAGAAGTATACCACAAATATAAGTAGATGAAATGTGTTATTGCTTGATAATTTGAAAAAACACAGTAAAAAAAAAAACAGTCATAAAATAAAAGTATTTTTATAGCTCTATAATATGAGCAAATAGAATAAATATTATTAAATGCTGTTTATATTCTTATAATTCTAAGAATTTTTACAAAACTGATAATTGTTGATTCCATTACACTGCTAATGCTGAAAGAGCTCAAAAATATAATCTGATATAAACAAAATTATTTCTCAAATATTTTTTTTTTTTTACATACGGAGCACTGGCTTTTATTTGGTGCCTGCAAATATACAATTTTATCTATGCTTTTTTTCCCCTTTATCTTCACTGAATTGGGTAACTAATTACACAAATTGCAGTTAAAATGTGATAGTTATCATATTTAATTCTACAAATAACTTACTTGAGTAAAATTTCATGATCACTAACAAAAATTTCTCTTGGAGAATCCCTTGCTTCAACCTGCGACTTAAATTTTTGAATTTCGTTATTCAGTCTTTGATTCGCTATTTTTTCAGCAACTAAATCCTAAATCAAAAATTCAGATATTAACAACATATTTTGAAATAGCAAACACTAATCTAGACAAAAATAGTATAATTTTACTTAAAAAAAAAAAAAAAAAAAAAAAAATCAGAGATACTTAAAAAAATCATGAATATAACTAAATACATTTAATTCTAACACATTTATCAACAACACTATTCAATATATTAATATAACAATACCATGTAATGTTGAAACATACATTATTTCTTATATCTTATCAACATAATAATATATGAACAATAAGGTGAAATACATATTATAGCAATAAAACAATAGATCAGCAATATTTGTTAATGTACTAATTCTTAATATATTTCAGTAACATATTTACATACTAACAAACTGGTACTGTAAAACAATACTGCTGAAGTCAAAAACATTGTTTCATATCTACATGCAGACAAATTGGAATTTTTGAATAATTAATATCACATAGTATTAATTTTAAATGGAATTTATAGTATTTAAAAATCTTGTTCCTAATCATCAATAAATTTTATCACATTTTTTTCTTCTCTTACCTACATTGTTTATCATAGATAACTTCTTTTTTATTTATACATTAGAATATATATACATACATACTTCTTATATAAAAATTTGTATATCATAAGAATATATATCTTCTTCAGATATACAGGTTTTTATGTTTTATTCCTATCTTGGTTTCGGCTTGGGCAACTAACTGGTCATGGGCCAACTCGGCCCTCTCCGGGTAGATAAATGAGAACTACTTTCAATGGGGAAGTTAACTGGAGGGGTCCAGTGTTAGGCTAGCCACTAAGCCTGGACTCGAGCTAGTGATTAGCCCCCAGACTACAGAAACGAAGATGGGCACTGCATGATGGCATTTTTTAACATCAAGGTAGGTTTTTACTAACTTTAACTTTTTTTTTTTTACTCCTATCCAAATTAAAAAAAAAAAAAAAATTCTTTTCAAATTTTACATTAAAAATCCCAATCCCATATTTAAAAAATAATCTTAGCTTGTCTTTTAAACTTTCACATTCTTTTTTTTTCTAGGGGGCGAAATGAAAAACATCTCCAAAATTTAATTTTCTCTTATAACTCCCTCACTACAAATTTAAAATAGCATATAATATATCCCCCCCTCCCCATTTCAATTTACTTAAAATAAGTCTATCAAATTAAAATTATTAGGAATTAAAATTTGAAACAAAAAACAATGTATAGACTTACTTTTCGCAAGGCTTCTAGAGACTTTTTATCAACTGCAGTTTGTTGCATGAAATCTTTATTTTCACGTTCCATATCTCGCAGTTTAATGGCAATTTGATTAAGATTCTCAACTTCTTTCACAAGATGTTTATTTTCTCTATCCAAATAAGCAATGCGAGATGCATATTCTTCAATGGTAAGATCCTTAGACTATGAAAGATTTCCAAAACATTTAATATTTAATTAAAATTACCAATACTTTAACCATGCTTTAGAAAGACTATATTAATGGTACTTCAATACATAATTTTATGATGCAACTTTTTAATACATAGATCTAACTTTTAATAATTTATAGGACTCAAAAATTGTTGCAGTTAATCAGAAATATGGTTTATACTTAGACAATAATATATTCAAAGGCAAATTTTTCAGATATTATTTATGCAGTACGCAAGACTTCAAAAATTTAAGAATCATAGTTAAGTATAATCCAATACATTAAAAAATCATGCATATTATGAGCACAAACAATCTATAATTGGTTATGAAGAGTAGGGATGAGGATTGAAATAATAACTCCTTCTTCTGAACTAGTTCATCTAAAAGAGCAAGAGCACCAGAATCAGTGGTCCATTAGAAATTTGTTCAAGGCTTTTCAGAACTATTCTGAGTAGTTCTCTATGCTACTTTGGCAGCGAGGAGCACAATTCAGAATAGTTAAAACTTGAAGGGAATGACTCAGTTTGAAAGGCAGTTCTTCAGTTCTTTTTCAGCTATTTAACTAATTTGCTGCAGCTTTAGATCTAGCCGTATATTAGGGCTTTTATTTTTGCCCTTTGTTTGGCAAACTTCAATTGTTTGGATTTATTTCATGGTAAAACATAAAAATTATTGCAGAGTGTCATATTCCATTTGTTGCCAAACAATAAATTTTCAGTCATCAATTTCCAATTTAAAAACATTAAATTTATGATTTCTGCAGAACAGTTATGATTCAAAAAACAAAAGCTCTTTGACATTGTACCTGCAATAACAAATCTTTAGTCATGTAATAAATATTAAAACAATTAACAATTTTATGGTTATTGATACAAACTATTGCAACAATAGTGGATCTAATAACAATATTGAAGATGAAATACAATCTAATATTGAGCAATTCATGAATTAAAAAAAAGACATTGATAAGATAAGAAGTGTGATAAGAAAAGAACACTGATGAAATTGACAAATGATTTGAAAATATTTTTTATCAGTGAGGATGCTTTAAACACTTAAACCTGCCAGGAAAACTTTTCAATTTTGCTTACTACTAAACTACTTATTCACTTTACTTTCTTTTCAATGTATAGGAACACACTTCCTTTACTTTTCTTAATATCAATGAACTTTTAATAATACTTTGATGGTTATCTACTTTTCGTAGCTCTCTTTTACACATTTCACTTATCTTTAAGTGCCAGACAAGATCAGGTTTACAACATTTTAACTAATAACAACAGTTCGTATAATTCTTTTAAATCCTGTCACATTACCTTAATGATTTACGAAGTTTACTGTTGTCTTAAATTTTCAGACAAACAGATCAGGTTAAATACAATTATTTATTAACTATCTTTACTCAAGAGTATCGACTCCTCATTTATGCACTGACACTGAAGGGGTTATGTAAGTGGCATCTTACACCAGCCCCTTACAAGACGACCTCTACAGATGGGCATTAAACACTGGAGATAACATACCTTAAATACTCAATGTACTTTACGATGAAAAACACTTTTCAAATTCTTTATTACTATATTATTCTTAATTACATCAATCAATTTATTTTGAATAGTAACATAAAAAATATTCATAATGAGATACTACCAAAGATGCTTTATTTTTTAATCTGCACATAAAATTAGAAATGTATATTCTACTTGGTATTAATTCAATACAAATATGATTTTTCTCATGTATATGTTGCATTCCATAATGTTAAATTCCTTTGAAGTTTTGTTTGAGAAATCTTAAGAACAAATAAATCAGAGGAGAGATTAAAGAACAGTTCATCGTAAAGAACATAAATTCCAATACTTATCGAAATTGGAAACATGGTATTAATTTACAAAAATAACTTAGGCATGCACTTAAATAAAATAAAATCACTTAAATTTACCTCCATAGCAGTTTTTAATCGATTGTTCTCCTTTTCAAGTCCCTTCATCTCTTGTTCTAAACGATGATTAATTGTTTCAAGATTTGTTGTTTCTCTCTCTAAATCGTGATATTTCCGTACAGTAAGCTTTAAACTTTCGACAGTATTATTTAACTTTTGATTCTCATTTTCTAAAGCTTGCATATCTTGTTGTAAATCTTTCATTCTCTTTTGATTAGAATCAACCATTTTCTGAAGTTTCTGATTTTCAGTTGTTATGGTATTAAGACTATGCTCTAATTGCTCACATTTAGAAATGTCCACCTATAATAATAATAATGACAATAAAAATTTTATATTATTAAAATACAATTAATGTTACTAATCAAAATAAATGTTACCTGTTGAATTTTCAAAGCCTGTTTCAATTCACCAACTAGTTTCTCAAAGTCAGCACACTGCAACTCAAGAGAAGTAAACTTTTTAGCTTCAACTTTTAATTCTGCAATTTCTTTCTCTAAGTGGTTATTCTTTTCCTTGAGAGCTTTATGTTCTTTTCTGAGATTTCCTATCTGCAAACACAGTCATATTATATTTTCTGAAATTTCTTTATTACAAAGGGAATAAATATCATACAGTTAAAATCACTTACATTTATCATTCTACAACTAATATTTAAATTACATTTCACTATTTTAATACATGATTTTTTTTTATATTTTTCAGAACTGAAATTCATTACTTTTAACACACATAAATATTTACTAAAAATAAGGATAAAGAAAGGAATTTCTATTCTTATACTAATAGTCAGTTTAACATTTAATCCAAGTAAAATAATTTACAAAAATAATTGGTAATTTTTTGTTAAAAAAATTCATCACATAACTTATATTTCTTAACTTTAATGTCTTAATAAATTATTAGAAAGTATAATAATTTCAGATATTACGTTAAAACAACAAAAAGAAAACTGGGCATTTATAATTCTAGTAATTAAGTAGCACTTAAAACATTAAAAAAAATTACTTATATCTCTGTAAAATTTTTTTTATACTTAGAATAGCTATTTTACAATATTTAGCACGTTCAGAAGTAATAGCTAGCAATATAATCATCACTTTAAATATTTAAGTAACTATATTAAGTAATTGCTTTTAATGAATTAAATATGCAACTAGTAGTCTGTATGACTAGGTGAGAACAGAGCATTGTTTCATTAATAAGCATCAAGAATAATTGTTCACAACATCAAATTTTTCAAAACATATAGAATGTGCAACTAAGACAGTATAGATAACTTATAAGAAAGCATTTGTCTTAATTGTCCATATTTCTTTTTTTTTTTTCTACAGTGATAACAACACTTTACACACAATATAAAATGATAAGCTGTTAGCTTACATTTTCTAAAGCTGCCTTATTCTTCCAACAATTTAAATCTAATTTCCATACATAATCTTCCATATCCTTCATAGTTTCCTACAAAATAAATATCCTTAAACACAGGAACTCAAACTAGTAGGAGCAAAAGAGAAGATAATACAGTAGATGCCTTCTCTTAATTGGCTATATTACAAAATGGAATATGAAAACAAGCTATATATGAAATACAGTGAACATCACAAAATGAGAAAAAAAATAATGTACATTATTGTTTCTGTATTTTCTAAACAAATGAATTGCAGAATACATCTTTAAAAATACATATTAAAAAAATTTCCCCTCTTTAAGCTGTCCCAGAGGAGTTTAAAAAAGGTTGTTAGCAAGTTATCGTGACAGAGATTTCCAAGACAGGCAATAAAAATATCTCTAAAACACTTAAATCAATAGGATAGCCAAATGAGAAAATGTGGTAATGTTAAAAACTGTGGGGTTTCACAGTTGTAAAATTAGAAAAGGGAAAAAAATTTCAAATTTATGCATTGGGTGACTAATTTTTTTTTTTTTTTTGGGGGGGGGGGGAAAAGAAAGGAAAAGATCTAACTATTTCCATAAATGCTAAAGAAATCTAAACAGCTTTTTTCTTCCTATAAATTTTTTTTTTAAAGAAAGATTGGACTGTTGTCTGCTGTAAATTAAAGCTGTAAATTTCACTTATTTTTATGAAGAAAATATTAATGAAAATAACAAAAATAAATAAATAAACATAGAAAAATTGCAGTGAATTAAAGGGTAAAATAAAATAAAAAATAATGTTTTGGAAATAGGGATATTAACTGGCATTATCAATAAAAATGTCGCTAGAAGTTATTTCAAAGATGCTAAAATTTAATTTATAAAAGCTATCAGAATAATGATTATTATTTAATAGTTTTCATAAATATAAAATAGTTTACACAAAATACTTTTATAGCAGAAAATTTGTTTGCATGGTGACAAGGCCATGCCTCCAGAAATTCACAATAGAAATGATGATGTGTAGGAAAACTCTAAGCTTCTTACTTTCCATTACAGTGCCATCTAGAAGTTCACCACTTGCTCTCCACCTATGCATTGTATGGTGAAAATTGCTTGTTTAAATGTTTTCTATCTCCATTAAATTTTTGCCCATGAATTTTGAAACACCCTGTGTGTGACTATATATATATACACATTCCCAAATTATGAAAATGAAAATTTAATGGTTTCAACTAAGACAAAGGTAAGTTATTTTTCAGAAAAAGTTACTTTTCTTTATTAAAAAAAAGACTTTTATCCAGTTCTGTAAGATCTTAAAATATGAGTCAAGTTAATATAATAAAGGTGAGTAATCGTTTTGCTAGAAACTTTTGAAAACTTTTTTAAAATTTTCTAACACTTCAAAGCAGTTGATTTTGCTCATAATTTCTTTTTAAATAGTTTCTTATTCATTTACTAAGAGCTTTTTTTAGATAAGTTTTTCCTAACCAGAACACTGTTTTAACTTTCCGTTTCCTCAGTTGTTATGCATTATTTCCATCAGTCTAATTTCTATTTTCTTTTTAATGTTATATATTCTACTTATTACTTATTATTCAATAAATTTTCAATTCTAAAACTTCTAAAATTTTTCATGCGTAGGTACATTTAAAAGATGTTATGTGGGGCACACAGTTTGCTCTATTTTAAAATTAACAGCATTTGCATTTTACTGTGAAAATATCAGTTTTATACTATGTGTTGTACTATTCAAAATTTATAAAATCAATAACTTATCTTTAACACAAAAAGATGAGTTTTCATGAAATTAAATATTATGAATGCTCTCATAATATTTAATTGCTTTGGTTGCATTTCAATTAATATATGTCACTATAACTAGATTTGAGTGACAAACAACTTAAAGGTCAAGAACAGAAATTTCAAAAGAGAATGGCAGTTTAAACAATAATGGAAGATATGAAATATCCTAGTTTCATAAGACCTTATTTTATGCAAGACTCAAATTTCACTAGTTTTGGATGCAGGAAATCTCATGGTGCTCAATGTGAGAATAAAATAAAAAAAGAAAGAGCAAAAACAAACAGAAAAAAAATAAAGCTTTGGTCAAAAATCTGAAATTGCTTTGCCAATTACAAGTGGAGAGGAAAAAAAGGTACAAAAGTTACAAAAACAACTTCAAGGGAAAAAAAAGTACAAAATGTACAAAAACATCTTCAACAAATTTTAATGATCATGGTTGCAAATTTGTGGCTGGCAATGTTTCTGTCGAGTAGTTGATGATTCTTGACACAACTAAACATTTGCTGTGGAGCAGGGCTAATGTACGTTAAATCTGTTGATGCTCAAAGACGGTATGGTGGAAGTTTGGAGAGATGCCGGGTATCATACTCATTACTTGATTGAGGCTCAAAATAAAAAGGTCTGTTCCCAACAGCCTTTGTGTGTTGCTTTTCTAAGTGCTAAGTAGTTAATAAACAATCAATTTCAAATTCAAGAAGTTTCAAGTGACCAAAATTGGTCAGTTGAACAAATTCTTCACTTTTGAGAAATCAAAAGAAGGTCCTGAAAATTCGAATCCAGAACAAAAGAAATATTTGAGTTCATAAAACAACAGATCATTGCACAGCAGAAATACAGCAAAAAACCCTCCAGAACTGATCACCATCAATCACTGAACTAACAAAAGGAAAGGAATCAGAGTGCTTATAAAAAGTGATCTGTCAAATGAATTATTCCAAATCATCATTGTATCTTCCACATCTGCTTAAAAGGAGCCCCAATATTCTTTGCAGCTGAAAGACAAGGAATTAGCCCAAGGAATTCCAACTTCACACTTTTTAAGATCATAAATCTATTTTACCAAAAATTATTGGGTTTTATTGGGGGGGGGGGCATTGCAAATACAATCACTATCTCATAAATATCTTTTTGTGCTTATTTTTTTTTATTCAAAATCATCATTTTATTATTCACAGAGTAACTTAGCAATCTGAAATACAGCCATATGAATATACGACATATAATATACAATGGAATACATGACATATGAATTGAATCACTGGTACTCAAAAATCATTTGTTCTCAAATATGGTGCATGTATGATGAAACAGCGAGTGAATAAAGTATTCATATATTGATAGTCATAAGCTACAGAAGCCTTGCTGTCAAAAAATACATAATTAAATTATATAATAAATCTTTTGATATAATAGAATACAAATTACTATTTCAATGTAAAATATACATGAAAAATAACAAATACAGAATAAATTTGGAAAATATAAATAATGTAAGAATGGTACACTATTAAATTCAACTGTAATGAATTTACTTTGAATTAGCTACAATTCTGAGTCTAATATATGTAAAATTTATTGCCCTAGAAAAACTATATCACTTTGTAAGAGTTCTCATGACTATAACTTTAACAAGACTGCTAACGCCACCTGTGGTAAGTTGAGAAAGGGAGACTTCATCCCTTCTTCTAGTTGTTATTGTGCATGTGTATGCGTGTTGTGTGTCAAAATGTCTTATATGTGTTTTTTGTAAGAATTACTGTAATGTATCCATGTGCTGTAAACCTAAAAATAAAATGGTTTTAATCAACCGTAAGGGCAATATTTTCATTCAAATGCCCAAAATGTATTTCACTCACGCATGTGACACCACAACTTATGTTTAAAATTTCTTCAAAGATTGGACAGAAGCAGTGATATAGCATGGATCTCTTCCACTCATGATAAACCCTAAATTTGCTAGCCCTACTTTTGCAACCAAGCAATAACAATATTCAAAAGATCCGTGATACTCTGTCACTATTTCGAATGGATGCAAAACAAAACATCTACCTTAAATTAAAATTTTATTCTGCTTGTCTTTTGTAATGCAAACACTTTAATACATTCAGCAGTGTTAATTTGTACCTCTTGTTTGATGGCTAAAATAGCTAGATTTGTTAATTTCAACATGGACAATGTAAATCTTAAAACAATTTCTAATCTATTTCAGTTTTGGTAAAGCTTTCTCATAACTCCCATTATTAATGACAGCTGTGAATAATATTCTAAGGAACCCTCCTTCTCGTTTTGAATCAAAAATTATCTTTAATCAACTCAGTGGACAGAAATCAATAAGTTCTTCCTTAAAATCTGCTGTAGCTATGAAAGCTTGTAGATGCCACACACACTTAAGCTCTTCTTTGTCAATATTTTGAGGAGCTTGGTTGAGATTACATTCCTCATCATTGCTACCAAATTTTATTGCAAGTCTTAAAAAAGCACTTTTGACCAAATGCTGAAGCTGCTGGAATCTTTCTTGAATTTCAGTTATTTCTTTATCTATTGAAACATTTTTCATTTTAAATTGTATACATGCGATAAGCCGAAATCTCTACTTGCCAAAAATGTGCCCCTTCCTAATTTACCTTGGAATGCCAAATTCTAAACTAAGTTGTTAGTGTAATTTAAGGCCTTGTCATGGATTCTTCTAATTTTTCTTCAAAATCTGTTGGTAAGGCACTTATTTTCTGAGCACAATGCCATACATTAAGTCCCTTTGTTTACAAATATTTTTTGGGCACCATTCACTTCATGCAGCACCAGTTGCCAGAAACCCAAGAAACACAGAAACAAAAATGATTGCATCACAACTAAGTTCCTGTATCAGATGGTTTGTTCAAGCTATCATCTATTTCTGTTAAATTCCCTAGAATTATCAAAATTTCTTTGTAATGACTTTGCATCATATTTACTGCATCCCCTATTGTGTTCCAATGTGTATCCTGAACTTTTTTAAACTATTGCCTGTAGCAACTATTAGAACTTCACATTGGTGTTTAAACATACAAAATAAAGCATAACAATGTTTCAATATGCTGAAGGAAGTCACTGAATTCACATCTACTGAAGCCACATGCAAGAAAACAAGGTTCAAAGAGTTATTTGAGAAGGCACAATTTCAGCCTTAGAATTTATATATTTTATTCATTGTTCCCCATCTGTTCGACAATTGTAGCAGCATTATCGCAAGCTTGCCCTCAACAATGCATAATGCCAAACTTACTTAGGATCATTTCTCTAACACCTTTTGCTGTTTTGTTTCTCGTTTCAATAAAATTTTTGGCCCATTTAAATTCTCACTTAATGTTCTCAGAGATCATGAACGTACTCTACCAATAGATGCATCAATTCTAAAAAGTTGCCTCTAAGCACTGGTGTCATTTTTTCAGTGGCCATGTACAAGTTTTCCCTGTGAACACATCTGTTTTACCAGGAATCTTATTACATCAATTTGGTTAAAATTACGTGACATTTTTTAAAAATTTCTTTTGCCTTGCTCTTTTTAATCAATAGTCTGTCCTTTTTGAAGTCTTGTTTCCAACTCCTTCAATTTATGATGGTTGTGTGTAGCACTAGATTTATGGTTGGTGACTTAAGGGTTCAGTTTCTACCAAGTATTGAACCCTTCTGAAAAGAAAAATTTTGATGTGTTTGGCGAGTTTGCGTTCTCAAACAAACGACAACAGAAGAAAAACAGTGATACTTCAGAAGGAGAATTAGCCTTCTAATGGCTTAAAACTGTTTCACCATTTGTCAATGTGCATCAAAACCATTTTCCCTTTAGCTGTCTCCTTTACTATACTTTTGGTGTGATAGAATTTGTGCCGATTCAGATTGAACTATGTGTAGTACTGTTGGTTCCTTCAGTGTAGTCTGTATTAATTTGCTGAGACTTTGAAATCTTGTTGTATTAAAAGCAATTGCATGTTTGAACCTATATTTTCATGCCATTTTCTGGTATCCTTTTATAACAAAGTCTGACCTAGTTATTGTGGTTGCAATTTGTTCTAGTGTCGCAATTTCGACAAATAATATCAGAAGCATGAGAAGCTGACATATTCACAGCATCAATTACACATCCTAGCAAGTCATCAGTGTCGGAGTGAGTGAGGGGTTTATGGCGCATTCAAGTTTCTTTATGGGGAAATGAATAATAATTTGGAAGATTATGGGATGAAGGGACACTGAATTTTCATAAATACTAAATCATCTACTATAATTTTCCATTAATATAATTTAATTAGAAAATTTAATTTCAAATTTAAATTTATCAAACTGTGGAATAAATTTAATAATAATTACATTAAGCTGATCGATAACAATGACAAAATAACAATTAAATATTTTTGCAAAATATTTCATTACAACATATAGCTTCTGAAACTATTGCAAATATAACACATGCTCAAAATTACATTTGTTAAATATATAATATTTATAACAATTATAATGTATATTTGTAATAAGTGCTTAATATTTAAAAGTTCAAATGACATGAATTTGGAAAGGTGGAAATTTAAGTTTCATTTTCTTCCTACTAATGTTAATTTGTTTTTCACTCTTCTTCACATGCTAATACATTCAAAGAAAATATCAGAGTTGATTGAAGCAATGTTTTCTTGCTTTGTTTCATATGAAGACAATAATTATTACTGAGCTGGTAGAAATGACACTTCCCAATTTTTAGAGAACAAAACAAAATGTTACAATATAATTGAAATTGGAACAAAATTTATAGTAAAAATAAGTTCCAGTGAAATATTTAAATTCAGTTTCAGAAACAATATTTTTAACAAATATTCTAATGGTTCTAATACTTAAATTTTATGAGATGCATGATTCCTGTTGAAAAAATAATAAATTTAAATTTAAAAAAACCTATAGAGCAAAAAATTTAATTCAGTGAATTACAATTAGATAAAAAATTTCACAGTTTATTTTTCATTAAATAGTAATTTACATTGTTGTTTTTAAGACTAAATTAAGAAAGTTTTAATTATTGATTTTCTGAGAAGTTCAATATTAATTTTAATTCAGATTCTTTCTTCTACCCTTCCACTTCACAGAATTAAAACAATATTATACACATATTTTCAATAACATAAATTCCCCTAAAAATAAACAGAATAAAATAACTAAAGTAAAAACTTATCACTATAAATAAACTTTTATGAACATTCAAAGCATTCCAAAACATTTAATAAGTCATCTGTTAGTACAGCTCAGCAAATCAAATATTACTTAATTGTCCACTACTTGTTGCAATTTAATAGTTGCTGTAATTTCATTTCAGAAAGAAGCTATAAATATTTGCCAGAAATAAACATTTGTAGCTAAAGAACAAGTTTTTATTTTAAAAAAATATCCTGGCACTATCTGTAATAGAAAGCTCAAAGCAAATCAATAACAAACAAAAATTAATTTGAAATTTAAAAATTTAATTAATAACAACACAAAACTGTATTATGGCTATGCTATAGAGGAAAACATATATTTCTATCTTGTTCAGTTCTGCTTAAATCAATCAATTTTTTCAAGTAAAAATGTGTTTTAATATTTTGTCACCTACATTTTCACATAGAAAATTAAATATCCATATTGTATTAAGACAAAAAAACTGCATATATTTTTTAAAATTCTCAGTATACCTATCTTATAAATGATCATGTATGTTATACCCACAGTAAATTATATTAATGTTAGAGTATTTCTTTTACCTGAAAATGAGGTTGAAGTTTGGGTCCTATCTTTTAACATTAGCCAAAGAGCCTTAAAATAAATCAATAACTTTCTATGGTTTTTGCTATTTATTACTATTTTTAAGAGTTTATATTTTTTCCAGTGGATTATTTACCAGTTCTTAATTTTATCTCAACCTTCTATAGTATTCAGTTTAAGTCCTATCATTATTGGATTGTGCTTTTGTAATTCACTATATATATATATATATACAACTTAAAATTGCACAATTATATACTTCTCCCACAAAGGAAAAACAAATTCACACAAAAGTATGTTCACAACTCAATTTTATACCAATGGAGGAATATAATACCAATATAAAAGGATGATATATATTTGTACAGAATAAAAATTCTCAACTGAATGGTTCATAAAACGATATTCATGAGAAAATGCTGTATTGATATTTTAGGATTATTTTTTTGTTCAATCTTATATTTAACTCAAACTTACCGGATCAGAAATCTCAAAAGATGGAGACCTATTTAGACTCTCAACAAGCATATGCAGTCTTTTGTTCTCAAGCTCTAGCTGTAGGACACGTGTTTGTGTCTCAGTATTTAATTGTTCCATCAGACTATGGTTCTCCACTGAAAAACAATTTGATATTACAAATACAAAAAGTAGAATACATTTTTAACAAAAACTTTTGTTTTTAAATCTTCTCAATAAATTCATAAATCCAATATCTTATTTAAAGTCTTGGATGACAAAAATAAAGAAATTAAACTGTTTTATTAACAGTATTTAAACAGTGTAATTATTTAATTAATCGATTCATATAATATTCATGATTAAAAAATTTTAATACAATTCGTGTAATATTCATTGACTGAATACAAAATTTGAAGTAAGGTATAAAAAAAACTGAAGAGAAAGGCAAATAATTACTTTATTATCATTGTAACCCAATATTTTTAAATAATTTAATTTGTTTCTGTAAAAATAAAATGTATTCCGAGAGTTTGAATACAAAAGAATGAAATACAAGAAAATTGGATTGCTATATGTAACCAAATAATAAGTGGAAAAGAAAAAAATTTTCACATACAGTTCAGTTTATATCACTTTAATTAAATAAATGAATTTATACAGAGCTTACACCTGTATTTATTCCTATATATATACTCAAACTTAGGAAAAGCACAGAATTGTCATGTCTACTAATTACAATAAAATATTTTGAATTAAAAAATATATACTAACGTGGAGAAGGAGTAAATGCCTGAGACAGTTCACTCTGAAGCTGAACTAGTTCTTCCATTGAAGCTTTGCGCTCAATGTGAAGTTGAGCATTTTCTTCAAGCAATTGCTGAATTTTCTCTTTATCAGAATCTCGTTCCTAAAAATTTTTTTAATGCTATGTATAAATTAAGAACATAAATCATTTAATTACAGTTAATGGGATACAACTGTCAGGCTATTATTAAAATAAATTTTTTATGTCTCTCTCACTTACAATATTGAGTTCATTAATTTGAGAACAATATTTTAGAATTTCTGCTTCCAATTCAACAACTTGCTCAGCTCTTTTTCTGCTTGCTTCCAACTGCTCTTCAAGCATAGACTTAGTCTCTACAAGAATACGATTGTCTTCTCTCAGTTCCTATATTAAAGACAGTATGATATTATTCATCATGTACTGCATTACAAACATCATAACAAGAACATATCACTTTCCAACATATATGCTAATTTTTCATTAACTTTTATTTTTCACCTTGCACACTTAACACAAAACATCTCATTGCTCCTTCTTTGGTTGCCATCCAACATTTCTTAAATACATAAAATTATATGGTGTTGTCAATTTAATTTCTTTTATACAACTTTAAATGTTTCTTAAATATTAAACACATCCCTATTACAAAAAATAACATTTTTACATTAAAGTTTAGGAAAAGAGTAAAAATGCATTTATCTCAATTTAATTTAAAAAAAAAAAAATCACAAACAAATGTATTTTTAAAACATGTAAAAGAAAAAAGCATAGTAAATATCTATGTTTTTATTCAAAAATTCCTATTTAAGTTTCAATAACTTTTTAATGTGTTAACATTATATAAATGACATTTTAGGATTTCAAATTATTTTGAAAATATTTCTACACATTTTGAGACAGGTTTAAATTTAATTCTTGATAATAAATATTGAAACTTAATTATTAAATCTTTAAACTTTTATTTTTAGTCAAGTTACTTCCTGTGATGTTAAATTTTAAATGTAATAAATATGATGAAAGATACATTCTATATTTAATATTGGGAACTTTCTAATATCAATACCTTCCCCCTTTGAAGTTATTAACAATTAATTTAAATATTTACAATAACAAAGCACAGGAAATCTAAAACAATTTTCGGCTACAATAAAGTATCGGGTACCCCTTGGTGACTGGTGATTTTTGTTTACAAAATTAATTCAATAGATTTCAATCTGGTGAATCAGTTTTGTTGACTATGATAGCTCTTTATCTTTTTCAGAAGCTTCTACATAGTCACTTGCTTTCTTTAATAACTGCTATTTGTTAAAAGTGGTAAAAGATATTTGAAAACCAGCAAGAGTTTTTTTATATATATAAATTACATTATATAGTTCTTTTTGCTTTAGAGTTACTTTTTTTTTTCAAATAATTTATATTTGAACATCTTGAAGTGTTACTTCAATTGTTCTGTTAAGTATGATTTACATTTATTATTATTATTACTTGGAGTGAAATGGTATGTATATTTTACTGTTATGAATGGATGAAATTTTAATTTTTTTTAAAAAAAAAGACAGAATCTTTGGTTTGCTATGAATGTATGTAAATTTATTCTCCTTTAAGGGAATATTCTAAAAAAAGTGTTATTTTTATGATTCTTGCTGCATAATGTTACAATATATTGTTTAAATTCCTTTAATTAAAATTTTTAAAATAAATTTTAGTTGATTATTTTATTCTTTACATTCTGTAAAAAAAAAAAAAAAAAAATTAAATAATTAAGATGCATTATAACAATTATAATGAATAGTTATACATATTTAAAATTTTAGATTATATGCAAATAAAAATTAGCTATAATTATTTATGATTATATATTATACTTTTTCTGTAACATTAACATTCTCATTTTACTACACTTAAATTTGCCATTTCCTTCATCAGAATTAGTTCATTGATGTCATCATGACATGAATATTTACGTATTACTACTTTGGCAACTTATTTTGGTGCCATGTTGTAGCCAAAATTGCCAAGGGGCACCCAATATTAATTCTATTTCAATGTATTGCAGTTAAATAAGATAAATTAATAAGAAAAGTCAAATAAAAAAGACCACAATCACATTCAGATCCATTAAAAACTGTATAACTTTGAAAATGGATCATGTAAAAATTAAATTAAATTAAAATGAGATAATATCAACACACACAACTGATTCCCAAACATAAAATCTTGAACATACCATTTGTGTTTTTAAATATAAAATTAAAAATTATATTTTAAATAGTTTTAATAAAAAAGGAGAATATATAATGCATAGTTAAAATTTTAACAATAAAATTACTTCAACTCTTGATTTGTAGAAATCTAACTCATTCATTTTATCTTTGTATCTCTGAATTTCACTTTCAAGTCGATCAACTTTATGGACCTATGAAAAAAATACAATGTTAATAAGTATATATATGATAGCACAGCATTAATTAATCACATCTCATTCCAATTTACATTTCATATTTCAATATTGAACACATTTATATTTACCCTTTCTTTAAGAATGTCAATTTCATCTCTGTAAGTTTTAGCTGTACGAGCATCTTGAATCAATTCCAAATTCTATTTGAAGAGAGTAAAATAATATGTCAATACAAATTGAATTGAAAGGTAAAATCATGAAAAATAATTTTCTATTACAATGAAATTTATTAGTATTTTTTAATTACGGAAATAAATACTATGTGTCTATTTATTCTATAAATTTTTAAATGTTGAAGTAATAATATAGATATAACAAATTTTTTTCACTTTTTATAATTTAAAAAACACTACTCTAAGTTACTGCTGGATAATTTATACTATAACATAAATTGTCGAAAAAAAGGGGGGGGCATAATAACAAATAAATTACTTAATCATTACTTTTATAGCATACAAAACAGATAATATTTACCTCTTGACGAAGTTTACACTGAGATTCTTTTGATTTCTCTAATTCTTCTTTTAATTCAGTTATACCTTCATTTTTTTCTTCACTGAATGTATAAAATTGTTTCAGAAAATAATAAAAAATGATACATGCATTCAAATTAAAAATCAATGAAGGAAGAATAAATGTAAGTACATTTTGAGACAAATCTATAGTGTTTGATAAAACGATTACAAGGTGACAATTAGACAACAACTACTACAAAAAAGCATAGAATATAACAAATTATTAAAATTTTTTAAAGAACTAACAATCTTTTTTACTCAATTAAAATTAATATCCTATGATGTACAAGGCATTTTCCCAAAATAAAAAATAATTATTAATATTAAATTTCCTTAAAAAATAAAGCAACTAAGTTTAACACAAAGAGTACATGATAAAAAGTAATTTTGGAAGAACAAAATGAAATATCAACAAACATTTCTTGTTGCAATTTCCTCAGTCGAGCTTTCACATCAGCCAACTCCACAATCAGATGAGATTTATCAATGCTAGTTGAACTAGTAGGGCTTAAGGTGCTGGTCCCAGAAGTGAAACACAAATTTTGTAAAGCAGATTGAATAACTCTCTAAAACAAGGAAATTCAATATGTAAATTTCAATAAAGGCACATTAAAACTGTAACTATCATACATATTTCTTTATTAATGAATTTTAAAAAATTAATCCAAATATCAATAAACTTAAAATTATGAATCAGATATTTGTAATAATAAAATGGGTTTCTATATAAATTATCTTTGATATACTTTCAGATGAATAAAATTAAGAAAAGTCAATAATTGTAACATCCATTAATTCTAAATTTAAAACTTTGATTAGTCCTTAGTCTTTTCACAAAAAGTAGAATTAGTACATTATTAAAGGATCTTAACATTTCAAGAACAACAAATTAGTTTCAAGAATTTCAAAACAAATTTCCATCAATAAACTGGCAAACTAAAATGCATTTATTGACAGGTTCTATTCTCTAGTTTTAGACATTATAATATAAATGCACTATATGTAAATAGATTCTTGATTTGGAAGATATTAATATTAATCTATATTTATACTTGTGAAAGTTCATCTTTCTCCTTGACTAGACGACGAAGATGTTGAACCAAAAGGCTGTACATGTGTTCCTGATCTTCAGCAGGAACTAAAGGAAGCTCATTCCATTCACTTGTCCATATAGATTCAGGATTATCAGTTATCTATATAGTTAATAAAAATAAATTGTTTAAATTTTACTATACAATTTTTTCACGAAATATTTTCAGGTAATTTTCATTCAATAATTTTCTATCTCATAATATTTTTATCATCAATATTTTAACAAATACAAAGCAATAAAAAAATATCACTAAGAAGGTAACTATATGGTAAAAATATATCAAATTTGACTCATTTTAATTATCAAGTTACATGTGAATTCGATACAGTCAAAGAAATACCCCATAAATGCTGTTATTCACAATGTTGGTTTAAGTACCATAAAAACATTAAGAAAACTAATATTTAACAATAAACATTAAAACATCAAAATATAGTTTTCTTTAAATGACTGCTTTTAGAATTAATATGGATAAAACCAATCTAATGTAAAATGAAATGCAAGAAAAAGTAGCAGAGGTTTATATATGTAAATAATGGAGAAATGTAACCTATCAACCTAACTCGATGTGTTCAGGAAGGTGTAAAAACATGTAGCTATGGAGGCTATTGGATCAGTTTCTGCAGCTATAATGGCTTGGTAATCACTTTTTGAGTGACTTTTAATGAGAATTAGTAATTAGCAACATGAGATGATCATAGAATTTTCAAGTTAGAGATGAAATTTTGATCACATACGATCACTGCAAGAGTATCACGAATCTCAGAAATCTAGGGGGAAAAAAACTAATTCATCTACAGCACTTTACAATGGTACAAGCAGAAAAAGACCCCAAAGGAACAGAAAAATAGACAAGAATCACTTAAAGAGATGAACTTGCAACACTATATCAAATTGCCTCATATTTTAATGTTATATCAACACAAGTCAGCACGTGAAAAGGTCCGTCTTTGACATGGATTTTTTGATACAAAGGTCTACTTGCATACCTGTGATGACAAGACACTAAGTTAAGCACATTGCTTCAACTACTTCACAGCACTTCTTCTAGACTGTTGACAACTGGAAATACTTTGTGCTTGGTTTAACAAGTTGTATTTCCAATTGTATAAGGTGCTGACCAACATGTATGGAGAAAACATCATGAAGTCAAGGACCTTGCTTATCATTAAGCTGGTAGAGCTTGTGCACAGTATACGGTATCAAAAAGTGATTATCCTTTGATAAGTCTACAGGTGATTCGATTCCAATCGGCTTAGACAATTTCAATGGCACAATGAATTTCAATGCTCATCAAGGTCTCTAGGAACACTCTTATTAGAAGCTACCTAAATTAAGCATATCCAGAATACCATGCAACACATTTTAAAAGAGATCTCCCCATCACCTAAGGAATTGTGTATTGCTCTGCAAGAATCATTGTGTAAATAGCTTCCAGAATACCTTAACACATTAGAGGGGGAATCATGTGATAGCTATATCAACACCATAAGTATGCAAAATTTCTATATGTAGACTGTTGATATATTATGCATAAATTTTTCAATTGCTTATATATATATATTTAATTCTATAGTATTTATTACTTCATTTTAGTATACCTTAGATAGCAAGTAGTTTTAGTTTTGATACACACAATACACATGTATTTATATATAACTCTTGTCATATTAATACATTTATTTGTGCTGCCTGAAATTTAGATTTAGTATTTTAAGCCTATTAGTAGAATTGTGAATGTGAAAGTTCCAAATAAAATTTCAAAATTAATAATTATATGCTAAATCATCCTAAAATTCCTGTTTATTTCCAATATTTCGTACTGTTTATTTCCAATATTTCTCCTTACATCATACAGATATTTTTACTTATGAATGTTAATATGAAATAAGAGACATAAAGCTTAATTCTGACAGTACGATCAATTAGTGATGATATTATAATAGTAGATTAATATGATTCTGCTAATATATATAAAAAAACTTTAACGCAAGTTGCCACATTTTCAAAAATTAAATCAGTCTAAGGAGACAGTGCATGAATTATTAATATACATTTGTTATCAGCTGATAATGGTGCAAAACAAGTCAACAATGAGTGAAATGTTGCAAGATTCAACATGTGATGGCATTTTACACGTGAATGTAACTTCATATAAATTGAGCTCAATACAAAAATAACACAAAAAGTATCTGTGTACTTAAACCAAGTAGCTTTATTTCTTTTTAAGAATGGTATTTGCAAATAATTTTCATAAATGAAGAGTTAATTGAAAATAAAGTACAAAATACAATTTTAAAATGTTCAGGATGTAGCTAAGTATTAAGAAAATTTGTTAATTAACTTACCTTTTGTATATAGTCAACAATTTTATGCTGAATTTCTAAATCCATCGATTTTATAACTTCAATGAAATGTTCTTTTCGTTCACACTGCACAGCACATCCCAAGATCAAAAGCAACAAAATTTCCATTTCACCTACACTTGATTCTATAAAAGATGAAAAAATATAATGTAATCAGAACTACAACAATTTTAAAGATTACTATAACATGAATAATAATTTATACAACAGTAAAATATTTTTTTATAATACAGATCAATTAAAAAGAGATAGGTTTATCTTTAACATTGGTACAAAAAAAAGACAAGATTTTTGTTTATTTGCAAATCAATAAATTTTTTATCATAATACAACTGATAATAATTCAATAAAAATGTAACCAACAATTTCAGTGCCAAATAATCGTAATGAAATACTTCCCCTTCCCTAAAATAGCATTTTATTGTTTAAAAATAATAAAATGTGAAATTTTAAATAATTACTCAAAACAAACATTACTTCTAAAATTGTTTTGTTATAACATTAAATTGTAAGTGCATTTTTCAATTTCACTATTGACAAAGTTTAAACAGTTACGGAGAATCTTCAGTGAATATGATAAGGACCATAATAATCTCATCAAAAGGTTCTCAAACTTTCAGCTCAATGTACCCTTGTCATAATAATTTTTTTGACATATCCCAGAAGGTTAAAAACATTGATGTACTCCAAAACTGTTTTGAACTTCCTTTGTATTTTTTAAAAGGTTCTGAAGACTTTTACAATATTTAGACAAATTAGCATTTCTTATATATATATATATATATATATATATATACAGTTTTCTTGTATTTATAATTCATACTTAAAACATAGTAGGACAAAAATACTCAATAGACATTTAATTGTTATGTTTGATGTATCTTTTATAATTGGGAGCTCCTTAAATTGAATTTCAGAATCTCTGATGGGTAATTAGACAAAAAAGTTTTCTATTTCATTGCTGGCAAGACACAAGAATGTGATACTGTTTCCATCATTTTACTAAAAAAGAAAGTACATTTCAGAGACAATATTAGAAATTCTCAAATGTATTGTTACTTTTGACAAAAATAATTTATATAAGAAAATATACATAAAGCAGGGAAGAATCTTGAGTCCAAATACAACTGATTTCTTCTTAAGAAAGAGTTTCCAATATTATTTGTCATATATATTACAATAGGTTGGTAACCATTTTTCAATCATTAAAGAGCAAGATACTATTTCAGTGTGTTACCAATTCACATATATAAATCGATGTAACCCATTTGTTACCAGAATTTTCATGAAAGTGTTTTGAATATAATTTTTTTTAAAAATAGGTTTATATTACGGATATTCTTTTGAAGCTAAGCATTAGAAGTATTTATTTCACAAGGATACATAAACATTGTTCACATATTCCTAAGAGTATGTATACCACAGCTTGAAACCATTGGTATAGACAGATAAAATATATTTTTAGCCTCTTATCTAACATTTTAGTAAACAATGCAAAAAAGAGAGTAAGTTAGAAAAATACAAGAAGCAATTATCATACTGATGAATATTTCATTAAATACATTACAACCTATTTTTCATTCTCAAATGATTCTAGTTCTTTGCACCAATATAGAATTTTTTTCATTAATATAAAACCAAAAAATTTATTACTGCAGAGAATTTAAATATATATCTTAACATTAAACACCATTTTCACAAAGTATTAAAAATTGAAATACTTACGTTCATCATGAAGTTTAGCCAAAGTAAGGATATCAGGTACTTTAATCAGCAATAGCTGCCCTAAAACTTCCTGCAGAAACAAAATCAGATAATAATCAGTTATTGCAAAAAAAAATGTGTGATAAATAAACATAGGAAAATTTTAGTTTACTATGTATTATTCTTAATAACCTCATAAAATGCCTTTATGTTATGAAGTATGATATCCAAATTCCGTATACGAGTAGCCAGATCATCTGTAGATGAACTTATTCCATGATATGGTGGATGAGGATCACTAAAAATAGTTAATGAAAATAACAAAATAAAGTTTAATCATATCACTGGAAGAAAATTTTAAAAAGTATCAATACAAATAATGTTAATTAACCAATAAAAATAAACTTACATTTCTAGCCACATATTATAGATGAATAGCCCATCACACAGACATCTGTACTCCAATATTTTCTTTTCTTCATCTTGGAAGGTTTTAGCCTGTAAATGTTCAATTTCTTACTTATAGAGCAAATTCTTCAAAAATGTTCAACAAGGCTTCAGAAATTATCTGCATTAAATTCCTCTATATTATATGCTAAGTAACATTCTGTTGCACAAGAAATTAGTGTTGAAATTTTGAGGACTTCATATATATATGAATATAGCATTAGCTACACAAAACCAAACACGTATGTTCCACATGTGTAATTAATTAAACGATAAGATTAAAGACCAAAAATAATAATTTGAATCACACAAACAAAATGTAATATTCAAACACAATTTTTAACTTACTTTTGAAAAAAACAAACTATGAAACACTTATGAAAAGTTATCTACTGAAGTCTTATTTAATAATTTGATCTCAAATTAGATTTATTTTTCAAAATGCCTCTACAATATTTTTCACAGTGCTTTAAAATGCCAATATTTTATCAAATTTAACCATTTTTTTAAAAAAAATTCTGTTATAAAATGAAAAAAATTCAAAACGTTAGCTATCGCCACATAATGGAACATTCATATATCAATCAATACAAATCACAAATAAGATACGTCTGATCTTTGTCCGAGATTAAAAAAAAATGTCATCAATTTGGACTTTAAAAATAAAAGAATTCACATAATATCTATACCACCAATAATTTTAAATTTTATACTATACTAAAACTAACTAAAATCCTTTTATTACACTAAAGTACAACCCAAATGGTAAATGTCATTTATTTAGATAGATTTGAGAAGGGGAAACACTTTTGTCTTTCATTTTACTGAATCCATATCATAATAAAAGATTAATAATATTTAAACATAAGAAAACCAAAACAATTCGTAAAAATCTAATTTATTTATTTGAAACACGGTTCCATGCATTACAAAATGAAATCATTGAAACTTTTTTTTAAAAAAAAAACATTGCAAATTCAAAAGATGAGAGTTTAAAATAGAAACCATGTCAAAATATTCAGTTTCGTTTTAATGAAACACAAGTTCGTTGAAAAGAAAAGAGAAGTTGAATCAACTGCAATTTGCTTTTAAAATAAACATTAAAATTTAACCATTCAACGTATTTTCCAAAAAGAAAGCTTTTACGGCATACAGAAAAACAATTCATAAGCAATGAAGGCTGAAACTTTATATAAACTCTTCAAATACATTTTTATTTCAATATACTTTTATACTAACCCAAGATACTAATGGACTCTTCATGAAAGTACCAACAGCTGAAACTGCTGAAGATGACATTTTTAGTCATTTCTTTTCTTTTGTCAATGATAAAGTAAAGCATTTAATTGGTGCCATAACTTCTGACATTTATACTTTAAGCGAGTTTTTCAATTAAAGAAAGTGTTTACGCTAACAAGCTTTCATAGGAAATTGATTTAAATAAAACAACAAAATACAGTGCTTAAAAACATGAAAATTGCACTGCAATAAATAAAAACAAAAGAAACTCTAGATTATAATTTTTTTACATATATCAACACATCAACAACAAGCGAAATATGTAACGATATGATACGATAACATTTCATCGATTAAGATTCTTAAATTTCAGATCAAATATAGATACTGCAAAATTATGACTTTTCATTATCTTAAAATGTCATTCAATAAAGTTTGAGGATAATGAAAAATAATGATTGAATCGTCAATGTATTTTTAAATTTAAAATTTGGTGAATAACTACTATTGACTGTGGGAGTTTCGAATTGAAGTGAATATAGACGTAAATCAATTCCTCAGTGAGTTGGGTATTATAGGCCTTTGTTGCTCAGTAACTTTCAAAATCAATCCATCAATCAAAAATAATCTGTTGTGTAAACATTTTGGAAACAACAGTTCAGTTGAATTTAATATCTTGTTTCTTTTTAATTTCCATCGCAAAGTTAATAAATATATGTAAGTAGTCTGAGACAATATTTAAATATCATTATCTCCGTATTTTAATTTCACTCAATTTTTTTGAGATTTGCTTTGTATTTCTTGGTAAAGTTATGTTTGTTTAACTTGGTTATAATTATTTAAATTATTGATTTTATTTTTATTTTGAATCAAAATTATCGTGTATGATATGTGTTCTTTAATTCTTTTAAAATTTATTTAAGTAATTTTATGGGTTTTTTTACGTTATAATATTTTGTGTGTTTTAAATTTTGGTATTTTTAAATTGAAGGATTTTGGTTTTTGATTTTTTTTTCTCTAATTGTTTCAATTAATTCAGTAATATTTGTTATTTTATAGTTCTAACAATTTTATTTTGAATTTGGTTTTTAACCCCTTAACTGTGTCATATATTTCAGAAAAATTGACCTAAAATGGAAATTTTTTTTGACTGTTTAATTGTGTTCTTTATATTATTATAAAAGTTAGAAAATAGTTTTTTATTACAAAAATAAATTTTTAATCATACCTATTAATTAAAAATTAATTAATTATTTATTTAAAATTAATACCTAATTAATTAAAAATACCTAAACTGTACTCCACATTGGTGTCTGAATTGGACATTGCGAAAAAAGAAAATTATTTGGAAAAAAACTCGCTGAAAAGCAACCAAAAATAAACAAGAAAGCGAAACTCGGCCTTTGTTTATCAATCTGAGTGTGTCTTTATTTATCTGACAGCACTCGCATTTTCCCTACCTCGACTGAAGTCGTAATTGGTGAAAAACTAGGACCACTAATGCCATCTATTACAAAAATAGTGAATTAAGTATCCTAAAGTAGAAACAAACTTAGCTCGGGCTTCACAAAATAGAAACGTTAATTTTTCTCCTACCTGAAGTCAGTTCGGGCATCACAAATTCTGCACATAGTAGTTGCCCGAAAGGGATTTGGGCAACACTGGCAAGGGGTTAATAATTGAAACTTGTAATTTGGTATAATTTTATATACATGTTAAAATTATTTGTCTCATTAACATTAATATATATATTTAACAGGATTTTTAATGAATATACTATAAAACTTTTACTTTAAATATATTTGGTACTTCCTTGTTATAAAGTCACCCAATAATGAATTGCCAAACGACCAAGAAATATCGCCTAGGTAGGTTGTATCGCTAGGTAAGCCTCACAAGTTTGGCAACAGCCTTGGTGTAATCGTAATTTGACAAGTGTTGTTATAACAGGGATGTAAATACATTTTTTAAAACTGCATTATAATTGAGCATGTAATATTTAAAAGAAAATCATATAATATTATTATTAATGTAACTTGAGCACTTATGGCATTCAAAGATATCTTATTTAAAGAGAAAATAAAATATTTAAGTTAACTGACAGTAAGTAAGGAAGTAATTTTAATATTGGTAATAAAATTTATGAGCTTTGAATATAAATGCCATTTCTGTGTCAATTACAGTTATTCAAACAAAATCAACATTGGTTCTTACTACGCTCTCTGTACTAAATAATGTGTAAACTTTAATAATAAATGCTTATGGCTCTATTTCATCCTTAATGAGATTTTAAATTCTTAAGTTATTGATATTTTGAAAATGAATGGCAAAAATATTTTCGAAAAAATCAAAATTTCCATCTACCAGCCTGTTTGAATTTATTCAATGTATTGCTGACCATGTGCAATGTCTTCTTAAACATAGATAGTTGTATTAATTTCAGTTAAATAGAGTGCATCCAAAAGAACAAAAAATAATTGGAGGCTGATAATAAATAATTGAAACTGGTTGCATTTTTCCACTGACTACAGTAATTTTTTTTTAAAAAATTCAAACTTTATTTAATAAATCTCTTTAGTGGAAGGAAAAATTCCTTTAAAAATGGTGCAAGGTAAACAATCATTATCAAACATTTATTCTATAAGTGCATTTAATTACATTTTGATAAATGCAACAGTCAAGATGTAAGATGGTAAATTGAAATTCTGTATGATTAAAATTGCCTTTGCAAATTTTAAATATCTGGTTTACAGAAGTGTAATATCTGATATTGATAGGTAAGAAAGAATATTGTAAGTTCTCTCTCACTTGTTGTTAGCAAAAAAAAAAAAAAAAAAATGTGAGAGAATTGGCAGGAGCAGAAATGAATATTTCTGAACTATCTGATCTTTTATTAAATCATTACTATTGGTGAATCTAGTAATTCTCTGGGCAAGGTAGCCTGGTGGTCATGGTTGTGAACTCATGATCAGCATTGTTTCCATCTAGTTGTGGGTTTGATCCTGATGCCTCTGAAGACTCATTGTACTGCAGGACTGATGCATGTTAAATTTGTTAAGGCTTCAAGCCCTCCCACGGTATGGCGTGGAAGCTTGGAGATGGAAGTGCTTGCTCAGGTCCTCAAGCACTTCCTCATTACATGACCAAGATTCAAATTTACAAGATCCATCTTCAATAGCCTTCAAGTTGCTTCGTGATAATAAAACAGTCAGTCAATCTGGTGTAATAAGAAAGTCTGTACATGAAGCTTTTAGTAATTTCATGTTATTATACTAATTGTTATGTGTAACATCTTAAGAAAATTGCTTAATCATCTATTGCAGGGGTGGCGAACCTTTATGTATCAACGTGCCATTTTTTCTAAAAAAATGTTTAATGTGGTCATAGACGTGCCATCAAATAATTTTGACTTCGTGATTATTGGGAAAATAATAATACTAAATGCTATTAACTCAAAACTCGTAATTTACTACAAAAAAAAATATTTTGCAATGTCTCAATTATATGCTTAATTCAAATTAAAGTAACAATAGTGTGACTTCTGTTGTTGTAGATTAAATGACAAATAACTTATATTAGGGTTGCAAGATGTTACTTTTAGCAGAATGCATGCTGAAGTCATCTGTCAAATGGTTTCTAAGCCAGTCTATAATGCTATTCATCTCTGAAAATAATGACTCACAAGCATAGGTAGATGAAAATATGGTTAAAATAGCACGAGCCAGCTTCTTGAAACAGTTAAATGTGTCTGGTAACGAATTCCATGTTTCCAAAATTTTGTTATTGGCATTTTTACTTATATTGCTTGTCGCTCTTCCTGTTTCAACTAATTTCAACTCTTTCCTTGTTTCAATAAATTTTTGAATTCATATTGAGCTAGACTGGAAATCAATCAGCTGCATTTCAAATTCTTCAATTTCCAACCAATCGAATTTGGAACAAGTTCAGTTTATCAAAGGAAGTCACATCAGGGTACATAATAAACTTGAGTGTTTCCGAAAATTCTTTGAACTGAGCAAATCTCGCTGAAAATTCATTGATTGAAGAATCAATTACAAAAATAAATTCTTCAGTGACTGTTTCTTCGTC
>BMAW01066129.1:193834-234120 GCA_019974015.1 Nephila pilipes
TCAAGTTTGGTAAATACTTGTAGTTTCTTGTAATAATATTGTTCCTGTGTGAAAACATGCAGTTTAGCATCAAAAGCGCGAATGAGATCTGAGATTGATGATAATTGTTTTATTTGTGCCTTGAAGCTTCACGTTCAATTCATTGAAACATGTCTGTAAAAAACATCAATTTTGAAAGCGACATAACATCCAACAACTGTGGGTATTGTTCAATTGTAGTCCACGATGTAACTACAATAACAAACGAGTGCGATTTCTGCCCGCCGCCCTGCGCCCATAATATGCTTCATTGTGAACTTTGTGATCGGTGACGTACCCAAAATATTGTGCAGATGCCATTGGTTCGCCATCCCTGCACTAGGCTATCGTGGCGTGCCCAAAATATTGTGTCATGTGCCATTGGTTCGCCATCCCTGATCTATTGTCTTGCATTTTAACAAAGGCTGTATTTTGCTCAAATTACGAAAATTAATTTATGATTTTATTATCTTTTAAATTGAACCAATTAATTTCAAAAGTTTTTATCCCATGTGTTAGAAGCAAGAACAAAGAATGTCCTTTCTAATGATTTTAATTTTAAAAAAATTATCTATTATTATTAATGTGAAATTTTAGATATGCCTCAAAGTTTTGCTTAGTAAAATTTAATAACCCTCTGAGTTTATGCCATATATGTTACATTTTTTATTAAAATTCAATTTAAAAATGTTTGGAATATATTTGAAAAGTTTATATGTGATAACATTTTAAAATCTGTGAGTATATTAACTTGATTTTTAAAAGTTTTTAATACTTATTGTAATTATAAATTATTTTTTTATGGAAAGGCAGTTACTTTTGTTGAGATTAAGAATCATATGTTATGCAGTATTTTTTTAAAATAATTGTAATGTTCTAATATTAAAAAAAAGAACATTTATATGAAGTTAATCATATATATTTATTGGTTTGTAATTAATTTTCTACTGTTTAATTGACTTCTTCATAAAATATGGAAATATTTCACTTCAATCTTGAATTTATTTTAATCACTTTAGGTTTCAGCTTAATATAATTAAAGTTATTTGGTACTCATTTTTTCTAAAATAATTTTCAGAAAAGTATTTCATTTATTTTTTTTATAAAAAATATTACTTCAATATTAATAATTAAAAAACTTCAACTGTTAAAAATTAAATCTTGATTCTTAAACCGTTCTTTTAAGATAATCTTACTTTTATAAAATACTATTATTTATTTAATGTTATAAGTGTGCATTGTAATTTTTGTTAAAATCTGTCCTTTTTTTTTTTTTTTTTTTTCAGATTTAAAACAACTTAAGTTTTATGAATCATATAGAAACAAAGCTTAAGTGGATTCTTTCACATGCGATAAAAGTATATATCATGGGTAACAAACCAGCATCTGTAGAAGATCTGAAGGTTCTATATTTAAGTAATAATTTCTTAGCTGTAAATAAAGAATGTGACATACCTATAAATGCTGACACTGCTGAAAAACACCCAGTAACTGTTGCCAATCAATTGATGCACAAATTTCCGCATCTGGTTGATCCTAGTATAAACTTTGGTTTTCGGTTTTGTCATCGATTAGATTATTCCACCAGTGGTGTACTAGCAATAGCATTAAATAAAATTGCTGCAAAAGAAAGTGGCAGGGCTTTTAACTCCCAGAAGACTCACAAATATTACTTAGCTCTTGTTCATGGCCATGTTGAAGAAGATACAATTGTAATAAATAAAGCTATTGGTTCTGATTCCAGACCAGATTATTCATATCGAATGTGTTCTTCAGATAAGGAATACTGCATTCAACCAAAATGGGCAAAATCAAAACTTTTAGTCTTGCAGCGTGGAATTTACAATGGAAAACCTGCTACAAAGTTATTAATGAAACTTGTTACTGGACGTCGTCATCAACTTCGTGTGCATTGTCATGAAATAGGGCATACAATAGTTGGTGATTATACTTATAGCAATAAAACAGATATATATCCTTATAGAATGTTTCTTCATGCATACCGATTGATTATACCAACTAAAATTGAAAAACTTGATATTTTAACTGAGGATCCATTTACCGAACATGAGCCTAAGAATAAATGGTGCCCCATAGAAACTGTTCATGAACTTAATACTGAAGTGTTTTCAATTTTATGAAGAGTGCATTTTGTTAATAAATTATTTTTATGAATAGGAATTGTGTCTCATTTTTGTAATACAATACATTTTGAAGAAAAACATATATACTAAAAATTTATTTTAAATTTTAAGAATTTAAAATGCTAAATTTGTCTAGAGAATTAAGTAAAGAATTAATTTTGATCAATAATTATTTTTATTTACATTTTGATCAAGAATGTTTTATTAATCTAAATATGTTAATAATTCTTATGAAAAGCTGTGAAATGTGGTTTTATAAAATTTCTTACTATAGAAAAATTATTCAAAGGATAATTTTGATTTTTAAAAAGTTAATTAGCTTGAAATTGCTTAAAATAAAATTTAATGGATGAATTATAATAATTATTTCTTATTATTTACATTAAATAAATTTTATTCTTGTACAACATTTCATCTCTTAACTTTTTAGAACAATTTTGCCAGAATGGGATTATATAGGTGCACATAATTCCTCTATTGAAAATAAATAAATAAATCATTGTTTTGTAGCTTTGTGTTTCAGTACTCTTTTAATGAACCCGTACCTTGGTATTGTCATCCAACTTTTTACAAATAAGTTTCATATTTCTGTTCAATATATCCATTTTTAAAATTAAATTCATTATAAATTTTTTTAAATATTTAAATGACTTAATAAATAGAAATTTTTGTTGGAAATGTATTTAGAACGCACAGTATTTTGATCTTTGTGAATGAAATCATAACATGGATTGAAAAATTCTGTAATAGTAATTTTTAAAGCATTAAAATTATAACAAAGTGCTTTTCACAGAGAGAAACTGAAAGAAAAAATAGTAATAAAAGTTAGGAATGGAGGAAAAAAACTTGGATCAGATAAGTCTAAATCTAAATGAAACATTGTGGGGAAAAAAATTGAATTTTAATAAAACCTAAGCATTTGATGATATAACAAGACCTCCGGAAACAGATATAAATCTTGAGATTAAATAATACACAGAAAGTATTGTTTGGTTTGACATAGAAATTACATTTATTCGTTATATTAACACTCGGGTGTGAAAGAAGTAACTCATGCATGTCGTAAGAGGGCCGTGGTAGCCTAGTTTCCATGGTAACGGGCTAACGACCGTTTTCGTCGAGTCGGGGGTTCGAACCCTGATATTTAATACCCGCCGTGTAGCCGGAGCTCAAAATCCTAAAACTGGCGTGGTGGGGAATTAGGAGATGGGGTGTCATCCTCGTCACTTGACCGAGGTTCAAAATTACGAGATCCATCACCAAAAGCCCTTGTATTGCTTCTAGTGCGACGTGAAAAAACCAAACCAATATCGTAAGAGCTGACTAAAATGGATACCCATTGTCTGGGGGTACAGCTAGGCGCCCTGCCTCTGGGAATTAGGTCAAGGACTTGCCTTCTTTTACAAGCACAGGCATCATGACGTCGAGGCACCCTAGTGATCCTTATCTTTCCTCTTGGTATAATGTCTTTGGTGGTAAATACTCGTGACGCGTCCTCCTAATACCCTAGCGATCCTTCTATATTTTCGGCGCTCCTTGTCAAACTTTTCAGCCAGAGGACCGCATTATCTATCACACAGCAGTTTGGGGGGCGACTACACACTCGAGGTCCAAATAAAAAGAATCAAAACACAGATGTTTTTAATTATTTATTTAATACCATTTCATTCAGTTGTTTTATTTAGTAACACATTGATATACTACACATGAATTCCTATATTAGTGGGAATGGTGAAATTGTTTCTTGGATGCCAAAATAGCACACATTTCTGGATTTAGATTTCATGTCCTTAACATCAACAGTGACCTGAGATAATCATCAGACAAGTTTGTTCATATATTATTCTTCATGTATTTCATTCTTGAAAATGTTTGTTCGCACAAGTATGTTGTTCATAAGACTTAAAGGTACCTTGATACAAAAGTTTTGACTTTAGGAAAGTTGTCCTTGGGCAAAAACTGGAAAAACCCCATCAAATCTTTGAACTTAATCCTAAGGAGGTGATTAGCTTGCAACTCAATGACCTCCAGCTGCGGCTTTTGAAACAGTCTCACTTCTGCCTTTTGAATCCAAGCCAGAAAATGACTCCTGAAACTGCAGATGGAGGTCTATGATGATCTCGCATGCAAATGACGTGGGGAACTCGGCTATTGCTTCAACCATGAACACCGTGCACAGCTGAAAGTGCGTTAAATTGTTGGTTTGTACTTGTTCCAGAAGCAAAACAAGTTTAGATCTGAAGGCCTTTAGGTAAGTGTTTAGATCAGAACCTAGATTTTTCTTTCTTTGTAATTATAGGTACAGGAAATTTAAATGACTAATTATGTCTGCAGCAAAGGCCAATTTCCATACCCACTCTTCATCAGATAGTAGTGTTTCTGGCTTACCTTTACTTTCCAGGAAGTCACCTAATTCCTTTCTTATTCAAATACTCTGCTCATAAATTTCTCAGAACTTAGCCATCTTACTGCTGAGTAATGTGGTAAATCTTGCGATTCTGTGTCTGTATCTTTCAACATGTCTCTGAACTGTCTATGATTGAGCCCATGTAACTTATTAAATGCACCATCTTCTCCACAGGATTCAGTAAACTGCTAATGTCCACATATTTAGCACACAAAGCTTTCTGGTAAATAATACAGTCTAAGAACATTGGTTATGAGATGTTTTTCTCATTACACATCTGCTTAACCTTCCCAACCAAGCCTTAGTTTATGCCACTCATGTTCTTTCCTCCATCAGCAGGTAGGCAACTGAGATTAGTCCAGTCCAAGTTATAAACAGCAAATGTTTTTTACAACGTTTTTCTGAATTTCACTTGGTGTGTGTCATCAAATTTTCGATCGTTAATTTAACCAACTTCCCATCAAGCTAGAGCTCTGAAATTTTGAGAACCGTTCTTACATGCCTAACAATGCAATATTTGTGACCAGTTTTAACTAATATTTCAATAATTTTCTTTAATAAACTTTGACACCATATAAAAACATTGTTTTTAAAAGCTTTGGTTTTTATCTCGAATTTTTTTCAGTTCATTGAATGTATCCTCTTTGGAAATAGTAACATATAACTATGCTATGTAAGGAAACCAGCTCTTGTGTTATGTTCATGTATTCATCCACACCTCTAATGAACACAAGTAGTTGAGAGATGAAATAATTATCCAGCGATTCATCCATTGTAATTTTAAAAAGGCGAAATTTGCTCGCATTTTTCGCTATCTGAGTCACAATGTTTTCAGCCATGTCTGCAACACGGCGGGTGATGGTATTTGTACCCAAAGCTACATTTTAAAATTGTTTCGACTTTTCTGGGAACAATTCCTCAGTCACCTCCAATAAGCGCATTCCTTCATTACCTTACCATCCGTAAATGGTTTGCCACTTTTAGCCCGGACGTAGGCAACTTTGTAACTGGTCTTAGTTAATGATCAATTTTCATTTGAGATTTACTGAACAATATCCTCTGATATACGAGTTGATTTTGTAATTTAGAAAATTTTTCGGCTCGGATTTTACCCTCCAACTGTGCATATTTCTCCTGATGTTTGCTTCAATGAGAACGGCGCAGGGTGTATTCTTTCATCACAGCTACGGTTTCGTTGCAAATCACACACAATGCTTACTCACCGGATTTGATGAAGAAATATTTCAAACTCCATTCTTATTGAAATTGCCGACACTCATCGTCTAATTTTCTTTCCCTCTTCTCGGCCATCATTATACTCTAAAATAAAGTGACTTCAACATGAATAAATAGGGAAATTGAAAAGTATATTGCACATAATATCGCTCAAAAGACCTGTATGCGAACTATTTTCGCCGTAATTATAGCTGCAAATGACCCGAAACAATTTTTAAAAATTCTTATATTAAAAAATTTTACATGAATATAGTCTGCAAATATATCCATTTATGGTAGTGAGATTATTGCTTTTAATGTTTCCACTTCAGAATATTCTGAAAATTCTAGTTAAACTAACGACATTCCCAATACTTTATGCGCACTGGTAAGTAATTACGCGAAAGATATCGCTAAATAAAATGGAGAGCAACATGTTCCGCGATTAGACTTAACTGATACCAACACCTCCTCATTGCAGCTGGCAAACTGTGATCAAAATAATCAAGCGTCGAAAAAGCAATAAACCATTTAAATGCTCTACCACTGGACGGCATTATATCATCTCATTGACTGTGAACAAAAGTAGAAAAAGAAAGCAATGAATATGATTTTGCAAATTATCTTTTAGAAAACATAACACACTACTGCGTGCTTATATTTTAATTCGGTAAAAATGTAACGTCCTCTTTAGAGGCGGCTGATCTTGGCAGGATACACTTAAATTTCAAGTAATTTTTTTTTTTTCTGTTGGTAAAAAAGTCTCCACAGGCCGGATGAAAGGGCCGTATCTGGTCCGCGGGACGTAGTTTGGAGACCCCTAGTCTAGATCATAGTTACATCATGTTTGGCGCAGCATAGCCATTTCTGACTCTTGCTCCATTAAACTTCACTTTCACTCACACTCGTTATATTAAGATCTAAATTTCACATGGTATTTGAATTTTTTTCAATAAATTCTTGGCAATAAAATCGTTTCAATCTGAAATTGTTTTTCTTATCAGAATTGTAAGAGCCACGATATCGATTTAACACTACGAGAAGAGCTCACTCAGAGTTCAGTTCATCATAGGAAGCAAATGAAAGAAATGGCTAACGAAAACAATTATAAAACTAATGAAAAATTCATTAAATTTTTATTTATCTGATATGATAAAGGGAAATTTTAGTTGTATGGCTTACTCGTATTAGTAGGGGGAAGGGGATGCACTTAACGTTGTAATGCGACAGCCTTCTGATTGAAACTTTATTCTAGGCCTGTATAACCCAAGAGACTTTGCTGGCCGCTTTGGAAACAATATATGAATATTGTACACACACATATATGTGTATATATATATATATATTTATATATATATGTGTGTGTGTGTTAAATTTGATTCCTTACTTAGATACCCCTGTAAGATAAGGTTGTATGTTAGGGCCCAACGCACATTCGCGTCTTAAGGAGAGGGAAAAATTTTAATGATTTAACTTTTATTTAATAATTTCTCTCAATAATAATTTAATTTTCTATTCTGTCCTATTCCCCCAATTCAAAAGTAAAGAATTTATTCTTATTTGCTGATCTCATTCCAAATTATCCTTTTATTTATTAGATCACACTCTCATAAAATTTGTTTAATCCGCTTTCCCACGGTCTAAATCTGCCAAAATAATCGCTACTAGACTATTTGTCTATATTGAAATTCCCTAGAATCCCTAATCCTGTGCCACGTGTTCATAGAACACGTGGCACAGGATTAGGGATTCTACGTTTTATTATGGAAAATCCTTAACATATAACTTGATACACTGAGAAAAATCCTCATAATAACTTATAACTTACTCTTGCTCTTACACTTACATAATAACATATAACTTGATCTTGCTCTTATACTCTACTCTTTTTCAGTTACTCTTATGCTCTTCTGTTTTTCACATCTGTGATATTCATATGGTCTTTCGCTTCGGCCTTGGTGACCGAAGCCGGGTAACGTTCATCAGAACGAGCGCGCGCTCTCTCTCTTTCTGTTTTAATCTTGTTATGAAAAAAAGGACTGATCATTTCGGCCATGAATTTATGTCTTATTAATGTTAGATCAAACGCGCGTTTAATGTCTTTCATATATATATATATATATTAGTTCATCTTATTCAGAGAGATGATCTTTTACTTAGAAGGAGAGGCTATTGAGACGAACTTTGTAATTTTCAGCTTTAGTGAAGTGATAAGGATGACACCTAACCTGCACCCAACTCTCCAAAAGTAGATTTTGCAATTGGTGACGATGGACAATGAATTTTTGTATGAAATGAATTTTCAATAATTGGAAACCCAACAATTTTCATAGAAACAGTTTTTAATTTCTTAAAATTCAAATTACCTAAATCGTGTAATATTACGTCAAATAATTAAAAATTTAATTTAAAAAAACTGAAATCACTTGTTCAGACATCAGAATTGATTGAAATTTCATTCAGATTAACTGGGTAAACAAGCCATAGTAATGATAACGCAAAATCTGCACGGGCGCCAAGTATTTCACCGAAAATAAACTGGGGCAAATATTACGTATTTTCTTAAGATGTCTGAGTAGTTCAAACGAAGGTCAAAAGACCCTGCACGTGATGGTTGACCTTTGTGTCCTCACGTGTCAGAGATTTCAGATAAAACTGTTATCGTAGAGAATGAAGAAAAATTTATGTTGAGTAAGGAAAATGCTCTTTATGTATGTTGTCTGAGAATTATAATCATTCTCAAAACAAAAATATTATTTCCACTATAAGAGAGTAATAAATTTAAATATCATTGTTAATGTGTGTGGAGGGAACAGGTTTCTTTTTTTTTTTAAATTTACATTGTTTAATTTTGTTTCATATGATTTGACAGAACAAAATTTAAAATCTGAATGGGATAAAAAAAAATGTTTTATTTTCATACAATCCTTCCTTACGTTTAAAGAAATTATCAGCAATCATTTTAGGCAATAAATTAACCAAGCTGATAAAGTATGAATACCATTTTGTCAAAGAGTTTGTTTTATTCAAATCTATCGGAAATTTTTTATCGGCGCATGAGCCATATCTGGCTTAATTGCGCCAAACGTTCATTAATTTAATAGTAATCATATATAATTAAAACTACTGTATGTATTAAAATCGATAGAAGGAAGAAAAGGATAGTATTAGTTGACAAGAAGGTGGGTCGAAAATGAGATTGTTAATCCATTCCGGGAGCGTGTCTTTCATAATTATCAAAGACAGAACACCCTACGGGAGAGCTGAAAGCTCACTCGGGTACCTAGAGGTTGTATTGATTGATTGGTTACATTAGCGTCGCATTAAATGCAACACGAGGTCTATTGGCGATGGACATCATAATTTTGAACCTCGGTCAAGTGACGAGGACGACACCCGAACTGGCACCTACCTCTCTAAACATTCGCACCACGCCAACAGGAGGACTTAGGACTTCGTCAGATTTATCTTGCATCAGCCCGTTACATGATAGGTCTTTGTGGCATCAAGACTCGAACCCACGATTAGGCGAAAACCGCCGGCCACTAGTCCGCGACCGTGACCACTCGGCTACCGCAGCACTTAGAGTTTGTAAATGTTGTTCTTATCTAAATAATAGAAGTCCCTAAAGATATATTCCTTGAAACTTTTTTAAAATTTTGTACTACATTTAAATCCATACCACTATTTATATTATTTGTCATGTCACTATCAATTATATCTACATCATTTAACTTTAGGACTTTGTGGTCTCGTTGGTAAGTAACATATGATAGATCTTATTACTTCATTTAATGATATTTAGTTTAGTCGTAATCATGATCCAACAAGTTCAGATGTCGTTTCCCTGTCACAAGACTCTTTAAGATTCAAGTATAAACTTACATTTTGATGTTATAATATTAAAAGAATAAATATAAGCCTTTGTTATCAAATACATAACGTAGATGCATCTATTAATATGACCCCATGTCTGATGAAATTATTTATAATTGAATTAAAACGTTATTATTAAACTAAGTGGGAAAAGATAAAGCCATTGGAATATCTGATTTTAGTCTGCAAATAACATTTATTAAAGTAAAGAGAAATTCATGTCTTAAAGGAAACCACTGGTTTGTATATTCATTTCAGCTCTATTTTAAAAGCCCCTTTTTAATTTCTCAAATTTGCACATTTAGATTACTTCTTAGAATTACAGAAACGAAACATCGAGAATATCGAAACTTAAACCTATAGATTAGATGGATATTTCTTTCTGCCCAAAATTTGATATCATTCATTTCTGTTAACCTTTATCATTATAAGAAACGTTACTACGTTTTCTCTAAAAATACTTGATATTTTTCTTCTGATTCATTCAATACGCCAGTTCTTTAAAGAAGAATATCCTTACAATTCTTATTCTCTGGGTATAGTTCTCGAGTTTACGCACTATCATGTTTCATAATTTTCGAGTTGTAGGAATAAAATTGCTGAGATTAATCTACGGTGAAAAACTACTGAGCTTCAATTTTAAATCACATTTTGGTTCAGAATTAAGCAGAGTAGCGTAGTGTGAAGGGGAGAAAGGGGGCTATGTCCCGAGCGGTACATATCTGAAGGGTGGCATTGAGGGGTCTAGCTAGCTTATCTTGTTTGCAGGATCAGACCATGGTCATTAGATCAGATATAATTATATTGTCCAGAACTCTTCAAAATAGTTGGACAAGCGGAAGTGGTTCAAAATAGAATTGTAAGATTTGACCAAAATAACATTTATGTGATGTTAAATAAAAGCTTGTCAAATATTTCAATTAAAATAAGAAAATAAATTTCTCTTTATGAATTTCGAAACGGACGCGATCCGCTGTTGCGACGCAACAATTGCATTTAGCGAAATCGTTTTGATTTTCGAATTATTGTCCTTCTCAACTCATAAATGTGACAGTGAGCAGATGATTTTTAATTTCTTTACCTTTTTGTTATTTAGAAGAGTGGTGCTGTGTTGATATTGTTTATTTCATTCTTTGATAAAGTTTCACGTGTTCTAAATTTGTTAGTTGTTGAAAAGTCAATTTTATTTTTTTGTTTTCTACGAGTGGTCTAATATATACGAGGGTTAAGGAAAATGCTTGTTTTGTTTATTTTTAAACTTTCAACGACTTAGCGATTTTATCCACTAGAATGTTATTTACTCGTTTTAATGTATTCAACTAAAAGAAAATTTAATTTTGAGCGCGCAATTTATTCATGATATTACAGGAGGTGGAAAACACATTCGTGACTTCTACAGGAAGTGGAAAATTTAGAGGAGGGGCACCTGGTGGCAGAAATCCAAGCTACGTCACTGGCTAAGTGAGTAGAAAACTTGTAAAATTAAATGAAATAGAACCTTTCTTAGAAAGATTCTATTCATCTACAGTTGAATAAAAAAGAGGAGAAACGAACGATTTTCAAAAACATAAATCGCTTGGGATGACAATAATCTCAATAACATTCAATTATGTCAGAAAAATAGAATTTCAAGTAATGCTATTGGCTGTAAGTATATTTGTGGCAACAGCGAGGTCTTGGCCTTAATGCACTGATAAAGTTTTTTGATGATAAAGTCTTCTTTAACAGAGCACTTAAGAATTTTTAGTTGTTTCCCAGTGAAAATCTTTTCCAAAAAAAAAAAAAAAAAAAACCCGATGAAGATATCTGACATGTTTTTAAAATAGTGACTAAACACAGAAATTGACCAATATTAGTTCAATATGAGTCAACAAGTAACATGATAACTTGTTTCATTTATTTAATTAAATCTTAAAAAATGTATAAGATACACACGCAATTAGTATTTGTTAAAGTATAAACTTTATACTGACGAAAAGATTAAATCACTTAATAAAACTTCAAGTTTCGATAGTTGATTATGTATATATATATGTGTGTGTGTGTGTGTGTTTTATTATTAATATTTAATTAATTAAAAACCAGTTGAGGCCGAGTTCAATTTTAACTATTGTTTATTTTATGGTAGCTTAGAGAGAGACCATGTTCTCACGACTGGAGATACTACTCCACCGTTTGATAAACGGTACAAAAAGTCAGAAGAGCATAAGAGTGCGCTTTTTCCCTTTGCAACAAATTATATAGTAGGGATTTTCCACATTATACATAATAGAATACGTGGCACAGGATTAGAGATTCGAGGTACTTCCACTTTTGACAGAGTGTCTAGTAGGGATTATTTTTGATAGATTTACGACCATGGGGAAGTGGATTAAACAAATTTTACAAACGCGGATATATATATATATATATATATATATATATATCTTCTAATGGTATTGTATAATATTGTATAAACATCAATTCTAACAATCTATATAATTCAAGCGAAGTCATTGCCAACTGAGAAAAATGTTAAATATAATTGACAGAATTAGAAAAAGCTTTAAAATATTAAAGTAATATTCAAATACCAAGTAAATAAACAGTACAATAAGATGAAGGCTACAAAAATTAATCAAAAAAAAAATCACAATTGACAAAAATAAATCTTCTAAAATTGGGAAAAATATAAAAGAATGGAATCATCATGTAATATACTGTAGCAGACGTCAGACTGGTATCAGCAGAGTTTTTCTAGAATCATGGGCTCAACTGTCCTTTTTAGTAATATATTATATAAAATGGTTAAAAACCAAATGAACATCAAAAATCGAGAAATGTACATGAGTAATTCAAGAATATAAAAATAACATAAAACACACGATTATAATATAAGATTAAAAAAGATAAAAAGAAAAAAAGGAATTATTAATACTCACAAAAAGCTTAACAGCGTGCCTTCTGAAAGGAAAATCTCCCGACTTCCTGCGCAACTCAACAGAAAAGAAAGAGGTTCGCAACGCCATATATATCATAACTAATTAGAATAAAATGAAATACTTACACCAATTAAATTTATTGTAAAAAGCAAAAACTTAAATAAATAAGAGTATATTCAAAATAATAGAATATATTTAAAATAATAAAACACAAGGAAAAATTTTTTTTTTTCATTTAAAACATTAAATGTTTAGAACATTTAATGTTTGCTTTTGACGTTTAAAACACGCTTTTGACGTTTAAAACATTAAATGTTTAGAACATTGGTTTTTTTCTTTTAATAAAATGAAATGAGACAAGCTATGTTGGAATACCGAATTTGGAGGAAAATCCATGCCTGGTTTCAAATTTTGACTGTTGCATTATTACTATTTCAAAAATAGATTTAAAGTAAAAATAAAATTTTTCCTTATTCAAAAGTATGTATTGGTTCCAATGGACCTTGTAGTTTTCTGAAATAAATAAAGCAGTTTGTCAATTTATTTTGTAATTACTATGAGCTATTTTAAGCTTTGCACAACTTATCCTAATTAATCTAGTCCTAGACATTCTTATTGCTAAAGGTATTTGAGTAACTTCATAATTTAACTTTTTAATTAAAATCTAATTTTGTAATCATAAAATTTTATCCCCATAACATGAATTTATAGTCGATGTTCCCTTTTCTTTCAGAAATGCTATTTCAAAAGGTACCAAAAACATGAAGAAATATTAAATAATTAACTTATGAGCTTTTGCTGGAGAGCGCAGGTGTAAAGTGCTACTACGAGTATTACATCTAACTTGGAAACAGAGTGGTAATGCTATTCAATGCAATTCGAATTGTCGGGAAATCGTTATCGAGTGAAGTGAAAGGGTGATAACATTCTATGTTGAGATACTATGTGATTAGTAAAAAGTTTACTTATCAGGATTTGCACTGCGTGGGAAGAGAAAAAAGCATATTTATTTGGGAAGATATTGCAATATATATGAGAATAAGTGGGCGAAATATTGTGCAGAACAACATTAAAGTAGCAGGTAAGAGTTCGTAAGCAGGATCGTCGTCCTGCTTCGGAAGCTGGATCACGTGTTTTCAAATTTTGTATTAAACTATTGTCGACACAAGCTCCTGCCCTTCAAATCTATTTTGTAACATATAATGCTGTGTGCCTCTCCCATATGGACGGCAGCAGCAACTTCTCTTCTGAAATGACTGCAAAAAGCTGCAAATGCTCCTTGGTTTGTCAGAAACGAAGCCTTACATAACGATCTAAAAATCCTACCAATGTTAGAATTCATTAAAAAAAACCAATAAATAAAATTAGAGAAACAGTCAGCAGTTTTGGAGAAATTCTCAACGAATTTCTCCAAAACATTCGGGTCTGCCCCGCCGGGATACCCTCATCTGCAAAAAGACCCAGAGCTGCTTTGGATCACAACTACCAACACTTCCTAATCCTCAAAAGAATGAGAAAACAGTAAAACATTTATTAGGGCTTTTAATCCTACGCGTTTTAAATTTTTAAAATCTGTTGGACTTCAACCACACACACATATTAGATCGAAACAAATGCTACTTTGTGCTTCGTGATGACTGTCCAAAAACGCTAAAATATTTCTTTTTAATCAATTTCAAATTAAATGCCACTGTTTTCACAAAATCTTATGCACCACTTTAAACTGATCCTCCAAAATTTTCTGCTTTTTAAATTCATATTCTTAGTTCTGTCTGGAATCGAGCTTCAAATTAATATGGCATCGTTTCCGGCAATTCTTAAATGAAAATATTTTTAGTATAGCTTGCATTTTTCTCTTATGATTTCAAGACGCTAAGTAAAAGTTTTTGTTTCGATGCGTTCTTAAAATCCCGGTTCTAGCTTATTTCTATCGTCTTCCGCTGACCAATGCAAATTCGACCCTTCGTCTAGAGCACCCATTCATAATTCGGCGGGCAGCAGCACTAGAAAAATTTCAATTCTGCATTGGTAGTCCTCACTCACCGATTCCTGGACTTTTGCTTCCTGATCCCACAAAAATTTTGATTTCAAATTAATTTACTTATAGAACTATCTCTAATTAATGATTTAAATTTTACCATAGTAAAATTTAAATCATTAATTCACCTCCTAATTAATGATGAGGGTTAAATTTTAATTTTGAAATTAGGTACCTCGTAATTTTACTCCGTTGCTATAAACTATTATCAGTATTGGACAGATTGTCGCAGAATTTCTTCGACATTTGAATTACATGTTTTTTAAAGAAAGTATTTTTATGGCATTACGTGTTTCACTATTTTCCATGAACCATCTGACTTTGCAGGTGATATATAGTTGATTATTTTGTGCGATGTTAAGAATTTGGTTTTAGCAACATAATCCCCCCCCCCCTCTCTTGGCAAGCATAACTTAAGATTGGTCTGATAATGGTGATATAAACTAGGATTTTGTAATCTAAAGACATATCAGAATACCTACATATATAGAAGTAAATTTTACGTAAAGCATTTCGGAACTTACCTCGAGTGTATTTATTTGTTATCTACGAGTAAGATTCTGATAGAATGAAAAGCCAGGGAATGAGAATATTTGAAATTTTAACCTAAGGATAAAGGGGTCGTTTAACTGAAAAGATGATTGCATTGACTTTAAAGACATGTTTCTAGAAAGTTGAAATGTGTGTTTAGAGAAAGGTAAATAGATTCAGGAATTTTATATTGCATGAGTATGACAGTGTCGTCTGCATACATATACTAGGAGTTAATACTTGTTTTGGGGATACCATTAATATATAAATTAAGTAATATTGGGTCCGGAATGGAGCTTTGTGGGTCATTTGCAAGAATTTACATGGTGCAGAAAGGGTATCATTTATCGATAATTTAAAATTTTCTGTCTTTCAAGTAAAATAATAGCATTTATGCAAGTGAGGTGGGGAAATGCACATTTTTTTTTTTTTATTATTATTAATGTATAGAGTAGTCCTTGAATCCCAGTTCTGTCAAAGACTTTCTGCATATTTAAAAAGATGGTGCCCGAAACTCTTTGTTCTATGGAAATGTGTATATCATTTCGGTGACTCTGAGTAACTGGTGTGCAGTTAGGGATATTCCTATAACTGAAATGTTCTTGGATTATAAGATTATTTTCTGAAACGTAGTTATTGAGCCTATTGAGAATGGTTGATTCAGTAAATTTACTCATTATAGGTAAAAAAAAAAAAAGAATGTTCTAGATTGAGATGGAAAAATGTAGCAATTACCATTATGAGGGAAAATATTTCAAACTCTGAATGAAGTTGATTATTTTAGCTATTATGGGGCTAAAAAAGGATAGATTTTTAACCGTTTCATTGGTGATGTCTTCTTTATGAAAGTTTTTTTTTTTTTTTTTTTAATTTGAATATTTTTATGTATTCAAAAATCTCAGAATATAAGGCTGGCTCCAGTAAGAAATTATTGCAATTTGTAAAAAATTCTGTTGTTTTCTTATGTAAGTTGTCCTTTAGTAGTTGAAAAGATTCTCTTTGGATTTCAGCGAATTGGTTTCTATGGAGTCAGCTACTGTCTCTTACAGTAAATTTGTTAAGCCATGCCCGCTCGGGTATTGAGAATTCGAATATAGTTATCTCATTTTAGTCTTATTTTTTTAAAAAAATAATGCAGAAGAAAAACGTATGTGGTATGTTAAGGGTTTTCAACCTACCAGATTAACTATTTTCGGTACTTTTTTAAATTTATCTGAGAATTATTCCCTAGGTCTTAATTAGTTCAATTTTAACTGGAGGATCTCTGTATTGTTGGATCGGTCTTTTAAGTCTATTTTTTTTTGTTTTAAATAAGGCTTTTTTTGTGTGTGTGTGTGGAACAATGTAAACGGGGAGGGGGGTTAAATAGGTTTTATGAGTTTCAACTGGTTTTGAGGGGAAAAAAATATGGGCTGTAAGGATTGAATGCGAGAGATTTCCTATTTTGATGTCAAGTCTTTCGCTGAATTCATACAAGAGGAAATAAAAATAAATGTGTCTGTAGTCCAATAACTACTCCCAATTTATATTTGCTAATCTAATATTTATTTTCAGGTCATATATATGGGAAGCGTTCAAAATTATCAAATTTTTATCCGAAGATTGATCTAGTTTAGAAGAAATGTTCGAGAGAAAATAAATTCATCAATGAGTTTTGCTAAATAAATGATGCAGAACTTATTCTGAAATTAATAGGAATGAAGGAAGTGATTCATCTCCCTACGAATTAGTATTCTAATTACTGTTTATTTTCATTTTAAGTTTTTAATATAAAGTTAGTTTAAGGGAGAGGTCATGAAATGTCTTATTTATTAGAGAAGAGTCAAGAGTTTAAATCTACATCTTTATTTTTAAAGTTAAGATGTTTTAATTAAATTATATTGGCGACATTTGACTGATTAAGGAATTTGCACTTACCTAAACCGAGGGAAAATCATGATACGGCGATGAGTTTAGGTCGAGTGCAGTTCCGCAAAATGCGCGAGACGAGAGAGAGAGAGAGAGAGAAATGAAGCAGCGTGGGATGTGTCGTAAATTTGGCACAATAAGTGTCAAATGATACCCCGAGAATATGCTTCCCAGAAAGTGTTATTACTCGAAATTCCTAAGAGATCAGTCGGACAAAGACCCGGGCTTATACTCGTGAGAATAGAAATTCAGGATAAAACAAGAAGTCACCGTGTGTATAGAGGGGTTGTGTTTTATCCACACCATCGTCATCATCAGCAACATTTTCTACACTTAATTTAATAGCAAATTTTTTTAGTTGTAATCTTCTACTAGAAGTGCAAGATCTGTGCCAGGAATTGTGCTCTACAATTAAATTTCACACATGGTACACAGTTATGATTTGTTAGTAGTAGTTTGTGATGAGATTAGCCAACCTATTTCCCTTGAATTGTATTTACGGATATTTCTAAGACGTTGTTTGATTAAAGAGCCTCGGCTTGTGACTTATGTAAATTAGTATTATTATATAAACTGAAGTGTAATGAATAAGAATATAGTTGTGAAGAATATAGTTTCTGGGAATTGTTAGTTAATATGAAAAGACTGATAGAAAGGAGACTGATGTAATTGGTGGGTGGCAAGTACTGTAGAATGAGAGATTGAAAGTTTAGATCACTGAAGATAGACGTATGGTGACGTTGATATGATGAATAAGATTGAATGATTCGATGTTACTGTGAGCAATCACCATATACGACGTATAGTAAGATCCGATTTATAAGTTAAGTGCTGATTCGGATCCGATTAGGAAGTGTCACATAAGTAATAATATTAATATTAATTATTTATAATATTAATCCTCTAGCTCGGTCGCTTGTAGAGAGGGACCTGTACCGCGCATATAATAACAAAGAAATTGTATTTTGAATATTCGAACAAAACTAATCTGATTTCCTTCATTGTCCGACTATTTAATTATTGACTCAATTTTATTTGTTAGTGAAGGCACAGTTAAATGAAAGAAGAGAAATCGTCGTGTTTCAAGTTGTTTTCGATAAATTACAAACAGCGTGTTGTCTGGCTTCATGGAGAAACATAAACAGATATTATGGAAATTGAGTAATATTTTGGTAGGATGAGAACACCGATAATTTCCTCTATAAATTTTAGAGTTGGTTTTGAGAGATGATAATGTTTAAGAAAACTTTCAACCAAAAGCATGGTACCTCTGGGTAACAAAACAACGACAAAGGCAAAATTACTGATGTAATTTATATATATATATATATATATATCGGAAGTGCAGACATGCACAGTTTTAGGCGAAAAAAGTAATTTAAGTGCCATAAAATCTGAAAAATATAATCAGTTTCTTATCAAATTATCTATATATAACAATTTTAAAGAATGAATTATTATTTCCCATCGAATGATGATGTAAAAATTCCACAGATATTCATTAAAAAAAATTATTTGCACAAAACTGTTTCTGAACTGGGCTTAAAAATCGATATAAAGTACTTGGTGAATGATATTTTAGGATCGATATGCGAGAAAAAACAAACTACCTTTTACAAAAACAAAAACAGAATTTTTACATAATTAGAATTTTGGAAAACTAAAATTATTTCACGTGAGAAATTATTAAAACAAATATTGGTAATTCATATCAAATAACGCCGAATAAAAAATACTGAAAATCAAATTCAGACTTATTTTTTGATTCGAGTATACTTGATTAGTCCAACCCACACAAATACTAAAACAGTCGCAATATTTTTCTTGATAATTTTCCTCATTTTCTTCAAGATTTCAGTTAATAAATTCACTTTTAAATGAATGACTATTTCTTAGTTACAAATATTCTTTACAAAAATTATTAATTTTTTTTCCTTTCAAATTTCGGCTTAATAAATCGGGCAGTTAGATTGAAACATTTGTTACTGTTCCAAAAAATTAAAGAACTCAGAAAAATTATGCCACTTTTGATAATTAGATATTTAATAATGATCCGATATCAGTCTTTTAAGTTTCAGAAGCTGTTAATATAGCATAAACTTACTAATGACGCATTTTTAGAAATTCTAAAGGGCTTCAATTTATTATATTTAACTCATTTTAAGTATATTTGTAGCCATGCATTCCATTGCATTGATGCAATAGACCACGATACATATTCTGCTGCATATGCGAAATCATATTTCAGGCTGAATTTCAAGAGAAAATTTCGGCAACGAAACAAGATAATAAGATAAATTCCTAAAAATAATAACATTATTAAAAACATGTAACTCATAAAAAATTTACTAGATGCCTGAAAGGATATTTGAAAACACAATTTTCTTTCTTTCTTTTTTTTTTCTTTTTTTTTTTTTTTTATCTTCATACAAATATTTTCGAATGTGACGAATAAAGTCCAAGGTTATTTGAATCTATGAGCCTATAAACAACGTTATGCTGAAATATATAGTTTTTTTTATCGGTAATGTGTGTGTCAAATTCTTTGTAGAGAGAGAGAGAATGGGAAGAGTAATTTTAACAGGAAAGAAAACATTTGAACCACTGTTTCTGAGACAGATAGGTTTTCGGGTTAGTCTTACCGAGTCTGTATTTTTAATTAAAATTTCTAATTATTTAAAGCTTGACCTATACAGAAAAAGCCAATGAATTAAGTGTGTGTAAGACAGTAGCTGCCATCAATACATGTACAATACATCTTACATTTACAATTCCTAACCAGTGATCCTTGCAGATGTTGGTAAGTTTATACGTTCTAGGAAAATAATCTAACACAGTACAAATGAAACCATAACAAGCTGTCTGAAATGCTTTTAGATCTTATTAAAGTAGAGTAGTGTTAGAGAGAAATTTATTTAGTATAGAATCGTGCCATATTATTAAGGCTCCTATATACCGGCCATTTTGATTTCGTAAACATAATGTTAATCCTGTGGAATTTCTATTTCATCTTCAAATCTAGACTATTTTATCTATTTGAATGCAAAAGAGGTGTATCCGAAAGAGCAAAAAATATTCAAGATTTCTGAGGAATTACATTTTTCTACAATTATTAAAAATATTTTTCAATTATTTTAATGATTTGCTTATGGGTCTCCACAATTTTTAAGAAATATTTTTTTAAAAATTGAGGAGAAAATGTATGCGCGCATGTTGAAGCCTTGCACGCAGTTAGGATGCTTCCTTCATTTTGGGTGGCCAGGAGCGTAATTCTTGATTGGAGAGAGAGAGAGAGATGTCTATAAACAACACACATACATAATACAAAGGTGGATAAAATATAAACTAGACATTTTTGAAAAATCTTTTCCGAAGTATTGCTTACTAAAATTTCACTAATGTTATTTTTATATGTGAATCCCTTAATATTAACGTATTAGATGGTTTTTTTTTCTTTATTCATGTATGATTTAAAGAACTGGGTGTGTCATTCCTGTATGATTTAAAGAACTGGATGGAACCAATCGTGCGCAAGTTCTTCTATATGTTCATTCCATAAAAACCTTTCTCCTCCTAACGCTTCTTCGAGGGGTCAAAATAAATGGTGGGCTGAAGGTGCTAAGTCTGGACTATAAGGAAAATGTTTGAGTGTTGTCAAGCAAAGTTTCTTTAATTTTTCTTACGTTACGCCAGCTGTGTGGTGATTTTGCATTGTCCTGGAGAAAGAGTGTATTGCGGTCCATACTGGAATGTCATTTAGACCTGCTTTAACATTCTCGAAAAATTCACAGTTGTATACAACATGAATAGTACGTAGATCACAAAGAGATTCGTTGCACATAATATCATGTGAATTAAAAAAAAAACTGTAGTTTGAAGTTTTCCCATTGATTACTGAGTTTTTGCTTTTAGTGGAGCCGTTTCACTATATATATAACACATCGATCAATAACTCCCGAGTCTAACATTGAAAACAACATTTTTTTTGCAATTTTTTTTTTATTCATCAACATAACACCTTTTGTTAATCACCTTTTAGGGTGATATAATCATTCCAACGCTTTCCCAAATATTTTTTTTCTTTTTCGCAAAAAATCTTTTTTGTTGCGAGTAAATAGCGATAAACAGCTTTCTGAATCATCGACTCGTTGCTGTTTTTGTTCCATCGAAAGCAATCGCGGCACCCACTTGGAAAAAACCTTTTTCACTTCACTTCAAAAAACCTTTTTCCTGGTCCGATCGACTTAAAATTTTGACACATTTCAAGCAAAGGTTAGTACTCTAGAAAGACCTGGTTACTGGTTTACTACGAGCGCCATCTCTGGGTTAGTCTCGGGAGTTATTGATCGATGTGTTATACAGTGGTGGCCAAAATTGGGGACACTTTTGGAAATTTTTATGTTTTTAACTTTGTATGTTTATAGAAAACGTTACGTTTCATAAAATGCAAAGTCTTATATATCATTTCAAAGAAGATTTATTACTGAATTCAATACAAAAAACAAAATTCAATTATTTGCAATGGAAAAATAGCTAAGCATCAATAATTATCGATATACATTTGATACTGATGATTGCAGAGAGTTATGCGTACTTAGTAGGGTATCCTTCATATTTTATTACAGTTTTCCATCGATGTTTCGTTGAGCTGACGATAGTTTTAAGCCCTTCTTTCTTTATTACATGATGCCAGGAAGCAATTATAGCCTCAATTAGTTCCATTTTATTTGATGGGCGCCTCATTCGGACAAGAGTTTTCAAACGGTGCTTCAAGTTTTCGATAAGATTGAGGTCAGGACTGTTTCCTGGCCAGGACAACAATTCAATGCTCTTTGCACGAAACCACTCTTTCGATAATTTTGCTGTGTGGCAGGGAGCAGAATCCTGCTGAAAAATAAATGAAGCATTGTTTGAAAAGAGATCCCTGATGGAAGGTAGAAGTTTTGGTTCTAGAATATTGTCATCGTATTTTCCAGCATTCGGAGTCCCATCGATGACATGAAGACGACCAGTTCCATCTGCTGACATGCGAGACCAAATCATAACACTAAGTGGATTCTTCACAGTTGCCTGAATGCAGTCAGGATGTAGCTGTTCTCTTATACTACGACTTACATATTTTCGCCCATCACTACCGAATAATGATATCTTAGTTTCATTCGCCCATCACTACAGAATAACGATAACTTAGGTTCATTGCTCCATATAACTTGCGACCATTGATCATCTGTCCAATAATTAATGTGTCCCTTTCTCCACTGTAGTCTTTTTCTGCGCTGATGTAAATTTAAATAAGGCTTTTATTGTGGAATTCTACCTCTTAGTACAACATTTATAAATCTTCCCCAGATTGTTCTGGAACTAACAGAAACATCAGCCTCATTCAGATAACTGCTGATGGCAGTGGATATCATTCTTCGATCTTAGAGACATAGTCTTTTAATTTTCTGTCATCAACAGATGTTGAGCATCTTTTTCGACCTTTTCCTGCTTTGTTTTTTTAATGAATTTGTCTCCTGATCTCGTAAACAAAACTTTGGACTCCAGATGTAGTCATTGAATCACTCACCTGTGTTGCAATTTCAGCACAGAAAAGACAACTTTCTCGTAACACAATAATCTTACATCTATTTCTAGGTGTCTAATCGACACTTTTATTTGATTTCATTGCTTATTGACTAATAATAGCTTTCGCGTTGTTTCTAGCTCGGACGTTAATAAAACCAAAACCAATTATAAAAAAATTTAATGATTAGTCAAGAGGAAATTCTTGACTAATTATTAAATTTTTTTGTAATTCCTACTTGCCATTTGATTACATAAGAAACAGTCTTCCCCTTCTACAGAACAAAGCACTATAATGACTAGTTCCAACTGCAAACAGTTCCTACTTGCAGTTACTAATATTTGATTGACTCCCAGAACAAGAACAGTGATTGGCTAGGAAAGTTAGACATTACAAACCACTTTGTAACTGCGTTTAATTTTTAAATTAAAGTATGCATACCTTTTTTTGTATTGCAAATATTTTAATTTTGTTTCTTGAATTGAATTTAATATTAAATTCTCTTTAAAGTGATATATACTATTTTGCATTTTGTGAAACGCAACATTTTTAATATGCATACAAAGTTAACGAACATAAATATTTCCAAAAGTGTCCACAATTTTGGCCCCATTGTTTATATATATATATATAATCTGAGTTTGTGTTTGAGTATTCAAATTTATTTCTTTACAAATAACTACAAGTGATTAAGATAAGAAGATTTCAAGATATCAAAACAGCAAATATGATCAATATACAAAAGAATTCATAAAATACATTCTATATCATGAAAACGAAACCGATTTGAAAGATTAAATGCCAAAGCTAAGAAAAGATTACTGAGTAGAACACTGGACAATGACTTAGCTGATTTTATTCGTAATCAATTTTGTTTTGTTCGTGAGAGTACTGTTAATCATTTAAGTTGTTTACTAAAAAGAGGGGATCTTACTTTAATCTTATCTTTTTACTCAGGTTTTAGAAAAGACCACCCACTTTTATTATTACGATATGCATCAAGGAATTTGCAATCCCGTTTTCAGTAATGCTTTTGTGCTTTCTGATTTTTAACCATATTGAAAACGAAGCATTTTTTAAATTTTTATAAAAAGAGAACAATTATGTAAATTTTAGAGAAAAATCGTTGATATTTCGAGATGGAATATTCTTGGATTATAATATTTTCAGTATCATCAAGAAAAATCTTTTCTTACAGATAGTAGTACGTGTACATTTGCAGCTGTCAAACAGTATAAAATAAGTATTAGAGATTAAAATAAATTTTATTACATTATGTTGTTAAATATTTTTTATGTTTAACTCAAGTTAAATATTGATAGTTGAAAATAGTGTTTATGATTTACTTCAATGAATCACTGATTATTGGCATATGCCGAAGATCGAAAATTTCTTTTTAAGTGATTAATATTATTTTATTATATCCATTAAATTGTTTACGATATTACATATAAATATATAAATGAAGCAGCTATTATCATCAACAGCAGCGGAATAAATAATGTATATATAACCACTGATCTTTTGGAATTTTGTATTATATTATATAGTTCATTCTCTTCTCTAATGCAACTCAACCGTACAAAATCATATGTTCTCAACAATTTATGGTGATACAATATGGTTCTGGAAATATATTCGACATTCAAGCCGACAGATAAGACTAGAAAGCGGCGTTTTATGAAAAACGGCCAATTTCTTAAAAATTTGAATATATAAATTTATTTTTAAGTACCAAGTAAGAGAATTCTTCAGTATTCTAATGTCTTAAAAATCTATTTTTAAAAGGGTTAGGTCTCTCGTTGCCATCTCTTTTATTATAGTTTCTCATTACCTTCTGCTTTATCTATTATAAGCTATTAATATTTCCCGAATTCTCGATTTATTTGACCTCACGTGTTATTTAAACTAAATCAATAAATGATTTATTCATCAGTAAGGAAAATCTAAGCTATTTCCTTCCGATATGAACGTATGTTTGTCATCATACCACGTGCAAACTTGGCTAGACTTGATTTAAAAGGTTTTTCTGCACGTGAATGGGAAGTGGCATGACATAATGATGAAAGAAAAAAAAAAAACTTTATTACTCTTAAATGTCAACACTACTGTTTCGTTACTGACTAATTTACTTTTCCAGAGAGACATCAAACATATACCATTGTACGTCAGGCCAAATCTGTATACATTTTCATTTACAAAACATAATTTTTTTCGCCGTTTAGTGAACTTCGCACTGCAGTGAACAGTGCCTCAATGCATATTTGGCATCGAACATGACATCATATTTAAATCTGATTGCGCAAAGGGTCTTAATTTTGGCGACTTGACTTAGTGAGTTCTGATTGGCAGTTGGGTTAAGTGGGTTGGTGACTGTTGCGATAAGTAACCTTTCACCTTTTTTTTTCTGCGTCTAAAATATAAGTTCACGCGCAAGGGACCGCAGTTGCAATTTAACCGTAACGAAAACTTCATTCAAGTATAATCTTATTTGTTAGAAATCGTAACAAAAATACGAACATGTTGCTTAAAGGTTGTATTTTCTTACTAGTAATTGCTTATGCCTCATCCGAATATATTACTACCTATGATTGTAAGTATAATTTTCGTTATTATATTATACACATAAAAAACGAAGTTAGCTATGGTATATAAATTATTTTGTAGTTAGGAATAAAAAACGGATTAATGGAACATCTAATTATTAAAATCTTAATACAATTCAGATGCTGAAAAACAACTTTTCGGAATAAAAACTAAGAAATTTTTATTTCAACTTTTTTTTTTTCTTTGAAAATTATGGATACGGAAATCAATTACTAAGCAACCAATATTTTAAAAGCAGATATAATTCGTTAGATCACCAAATGATTTTATAAAAAGCAAAATTCGTTTTTCTACCGACAAATGTTTTGAATAGTATAGCATAGAATACTATTAAACGATATTATGTTGTAAAATATGATACATTAATTTTAAAATGATCCAAGATTACGATAGTTTATAAATTGGTCTTGATGAAAATTTAATAATTTCTAATGAATGCTTCTTAGGAGAACATTTCAAAATTAAATTTCTGTATATCTTGGTACTTGTTAATCTTTTTAAATATTTTATCTATATTTGGTATTAGGGGAAAAAAATCTTTTAAACATTTTGAGATATTGTGAGAAAAATTAAAATTAATTTTCCCTCCATTTACACGCAATGTCAGTTAAAGTATTTTTGATTACTTTCGACTGATTTATGAATAAACCATTCTCGATATCTGTGATGTGATTTCTATCATGTTGGAAAACATAATTAATCGATGTGTTTAATATTTCGATGTTATTTACATTTTTTTAAATAAAAGACTAAAATGTTTATTACTCTAAATTAAAGAAAAATATTAACTGTAAATATCTATTCATGATTTGGGTATTTACTGACTATGGCTATTATTTATTGATTTGGAGGGAAATTTATGAGATAATATAATTTCTTTTTTCTCAACACCAATTCTAAGGAAAGATTCGAATGAAAAATATGCATCCATATTTCTCTGGATTAAAAATTCTATCAATATTTATTGAGCTATGTTATAAACGAAATGTTCATTTATTCTTTGACTAATTTAATATTGTTACAGAAAACTATGTTGGAAATGTAAGTTTAAGAACACATATTTATATTTGCACGTAAGCGATTTTCATAGAATAAAATACGATCCTTTTTAAAAATAGAAGATTAAAGTAATATAATTTCTTAACTCAAAATGCAATAAAATTTGGTTATAAATATATTTAATTAGTCATAAAAACTACATTATGTGCACACACATACACAAAACTACATTATATGTATGTGTGTGTATCTGTATCGCATCAATAAACTATTTTTGAATCTGGGATTTTAAATGTAATTTTGCTTTCGAAAAGGTCAAATATTCTGCCTGTATATTTTCTTTAGGTATCACTGTGTAATAATATTCGATTATTATAATGGATTATTTTGACTGCGAAGTAAATACGATTTGTTATTCGAAAAAAGACGTTCCCTTAATTTAAAGCATCTTTTTTTTTTTTTCTTTTTATGAAAAATTTAATTTCCAAATTTCTCCGAATGCGCGTCTACCTCTAAAAGCTTATTTCGATTTTGATGAATAACTGTAGCTAACAAATCTGAATCTTGGTGAAGCTAATAGTCCTTTAATTTGCAGCGTAACGAAATAAGAAAAATTTCTATGATTAAATGGATGTCATCTAAGCTCATCGTGTTTGCTAAAAATCTCATTCATAATAACCAAAGTAATATTTTTTTTCTAAGGCGTTTTTGTGACGTCATGCTAAGCCTCATCAAGCTCTGTAAAAAGTTCGACTTTCGTCTCGAATAAGGGTCAAATTCATAAACTCTTTCAATTGCATGATTGAAAGCGAAAGATACTTCTTTAAAAACCCGGCTATGGATGCCGAGGAAGTTTTTAATATGAAAAATGAGTGTTTTTCGTTTTTGAGAGATAGTAAAATAATTTTTTTTATTTATTCTCATTTACCATTCGATTTTTTTTTTTTTTTTTTTTTCTTTTTCCCATGAAGCCAAGGAACCCACTATCGGCCAGCATTGTTTGAGTCGAGAATTCGAGCCATGATGCCATTTAAAATCGACAAATAGAGCTGATTTTCGTTGAATCTGGCCAAGAGAGAGTTAGGTGCCTACTCAACTGTCTTCCTCGTCACGTGACCGAGTTTCAAAATTTCGAGTCTCGTCGCTAATAACTTTCATGTTGCTTCTCAGTGCGATGTTAATAAACGATCACACATCAGATTATTTTCGTGAATTTAAGTAACATTTTCATTTGCTGGGAATTTACCTGCTTAAATATGATTCAAAAATCAGCTTAAGGCTCCCGTCTACCCGCCATTTTGATTTCGTCAGTTTAATGTTAATCCTATGGAATTTCGACTTAGATTCTCACATCTTTACTATTTGATCTATTTGAATGCAATAAAGTGCATCTGAAAGAGCAAAAAATAATGAATGCTTCTGTGGAATTACTTTTTTCCTCCGATTCTTAAAAATGTTTGAAAATATTCTTTAAAGACCGAAAAACTTAAAAACGAATAATTAAAATAAGAATAAAAATACTTTTAAAAATCTTAGGAAAACAGTAATTCCACAGAAGCATTGATTTTTTTTGCTCTTTCAGATGCACTTTATTTTACTCAAATAGATCAAATAATAAAGATGTGAGAATTAAAGTCGAAATTCCGTAGGATTAACATTACGCCCATGAAATCAAAATGGCGGGTAGACGGGAGCCTTAAGGTTATAGTCTGACTGCGAAAGCCCGAATCGAAACCAACGAACTTATGTTAACTCTACTGGAGAACTAGGTAAATGGCGAAATTTTCAAATTAACAGATGAATTTTATAGTAAAAATTGTATTTTTCTAAATTAACTTTGAATTAAAAATTACATTTTTGTCATTGTTTAAAAAAGCAATACATAAACAATTATATTTAATTTAGTGGATTTGTTATGAACTTTTAACGATATTCTCTCATATTTGAAACAGTCTAAAATTGTATTTGATTTGATAAATTTTAGCTTTATTTTTTCAGAATAACTTGCTCTATTTAATTAAAAACCAGTATGATTCCTGAAGTATCTTGCCCCACCTCATTTCAGCATTTAAAATGTCAATTTTGAAGCGTTCGTAAAATATTTGTGAAGATTTTCTCCAATTTATGGCATTGCGTCTCACCGAATAAATATAATTAACGATAGCCCTAAGTGAATGATTTGATAAACATTCTACTATTGATATAAAAGGTTCGTAATTTTGACAATTACGAACCTTTCGTATTTTTTTTTTTTTTTTGAATATAATTATTTTATATAAAAAATCAACTTTCTTTCACATGCATTAAAATATTTGTAAAATTATAAATTTGTTTCGTTACTTTAAAATTTTATTTGCTTCTATAAGATTTTCAGAATTGAAAACTGGCAGAAATAATTAAATTCTACTAGCCTACAGTTCTGAGTTTCGGATTGAAGCGTTTACTAAAATGAAATACAAATCAAATTTTTGTGTACTGTTTAGATCTATTGAAATACATAGAAATTTGAATTTAAATAATCCTGGATAGTTTTAATGAATTTTAATTTTTGATAGTTCAAACATTTAAATGTTTTCTGTAATTAAAAATTTGTTAATATTACGAAATGTAAAAATATTATATGTCATCGAAATCTTAGTACCTTTCTTTTTTTTTTTTTTTACTATTGAGTGAAGTGAGACTTTTTTCTTGATTTCACATAATTAAATAACTTCTTTCGAAATTAGCTATACTGTAATTAATATGTAAATGAGTCAATTATTTTTTTTTACAATGAAATTTGAAATGTATGATAAGTGATGTGTATACTCGTATAATTATGGACGAAAAAATGACATATTTTAGCGTGACTTCTTTTCTTATTAAGATTTAAATAAAATGATAAATTTTCTTTAAGGTTGACTTTACGTTATTTTAAAGAATAGGGTATAAAATTGGAACACTCTATCCGATTAAAAAGGGGGGGAAAACCGTTCTGACATTAATATTATGTTATGAATTTGCAATCTTCAGAGAACAGTGTATTTTATAAAATGTGTTCCATTCTTTGTCTTCTATACCATACGCCTATAAGAGTTATAATTTCTTCGCGTTCGAGTAAAAAACTGCGCATTTTCGGAATGTTTCTAAATATTAGGACTAATGTATAATAAACAGATGTATGTGTTGCAACGTTACAAATTTAGATGAAATTCATTGTAAGTTTCTCTCTGAAAATGTATTTCAAGTTTGGATCGAACTCTTTTGCATTAGGCCTAAGCCTTTTTTGAGAGATTATTCCTGTAAAGTATTTTTTTCCTTCGTATTTTTCCATTTCTAAATCAAATATTAGTATTTATATTATGTAGAGTAAGTTAAAACATTGTTAAATTTTAGAATTTATTGTCCAAAGTTACGCATATGTTTTAATGTTTGAATGCAAAAAAGAAACTCGATGCTTGATATATATAAATTGAAACAAAAAATTTATTTTTTAAAATTTTGTTGTAGTTAGAACATTCTTGATATTAAAAGAGAAGAGCCGGACCTTCTCTATTTCGTTTGAATAAGACTAATATTTCTTTACGTACCGTGACGGGTTTTCTCTTTGAATTGGAGATGCATAAAATGAACAGTAAATATTTATTTAGGTTGAGTATTGAAAATCATCAAAGCGTAACACTGAAATTGTCTAAGGACAATGGAATGGTGTTACTATTTACCATCTTTACTGGACATACGGTAACGCCCTTCCTAATCCTATAATTGTATGGCATTTTAGTTGTTGAATGTCATGAATAGAGACGGGATCGAAACTTGGCCCATTTTGGTTTGAGATGGCAGTAATAGAAGAATAGGATTAGTGATCATATTTTTCTTTCTGTTTGGCAAGATAATTACTTTTTTTTGTTACTGTTTATATCGAAGTGATCCATATTCTACCTAGAAAATATGACTTTTTTTTTAAATTCATATAAAACGTATTTAATATATTATCATTAAGTATATCCGAAAAAAAAAAAATCTGTTAATTTTCGTGATAATCGAAATATTTAGGAAGAAAAAAAATTGTCTGCCAAAAATTATCATAACAATATATAAAATGTTATAGTAAGACATAAATTAAAGCAAACTATATTTCATGTTTGATAAAATTGAATTTTAAAATTTCTTCATGAACACCGACTCGTTCTATTTCCGATATTAATAAATCTATTTAAACTCGTATTTTTTAGAGATATTTCATTTGATAAATAATTACTTTATTTTCTTCTTTCCTGGAATAATTCTATCCCACATTAATGGTGGGTTTTTTTAAAAATCAACTGGTGTTAGAATATTTTTCAATTACCCTATCATCTTCTCAACTCAATAACATTGAACACCGCTATAAGAATATTTGAACCGTTTTCGAAAATCTTTTATTTTCCTTCTGGGCAGGTGAAGTTGAAGTTCAGCTCCAAAAGACTACAAGATATGGAGTTTAAGAGCCGTGAGGCTCATGTATTCCAAACAAATTATCCAGTATATTATATTTATATCCGTACTAACTTTATATTTACGAAAAGTTAACCATGGGCGAGGTATAAGCCGAAGAATAGCTACAATAGTCTATCCTGATAGAGATTAAAAGCTGCGAAGCTTATGTGCTTCAGTAAATCTATCGTCAACTTATTTTAATTTTAATTTACTATTAAAAAACAGATCTCAGTACAAAAAGCATAAATTTCAGGGGAAAATAAAATTATTTAAGAAAATTGTTGTTTGGAATAATATTGTTTTAAATGAGTCTTTTTGTTAATTTTAAAATTTTATTTCTTAAAGTCCTCGTCTACCCGTCATTTTGATTTTTAGACATAATATTAATCCTATGGAATTTCGATTTTAATTCTCATATCTTTACTATTTCATCTATTTGAATGCAATAAAGTGCATCTGAAAGAGCAAAAAAACAATGAATGCTTTTGTAGAATTATTTTTCCTCCAAATTAAAAAAAAAAAAAAAAAAAATTAAAATACTTTTTTAAAAACCGGAAAACTCGCAAACGAATCATTAAAATAGGGATAAAAATATTTTTATAAATCGGAGGGAAAAAGTAATTCCGTAGAAGCATTCATTATTTTTTGTTCTTTCAAATGCATTACATTGCATTCAAATAGATCAAATAGTAAATATGGGAAAATTAAAGTAGAAGTTCCATAGGATTAACATTACGTCTACAAAATTAAAATGGCGGGTAGACGGGAGCCTTAAAAGCTTTTTTAAAAACAATTTAAAAATGTCGCCACTAATACTTTGTTTGGTTGGAATTCCTCCCAGATTACTCATTAATAAGATCAATTAATAATAATAATAAAAAAAAAAAGGTAATGCATAATAAATAGGGGGGGATGTCTTTTTTTTTTTTTTTTTTTTTGCCAATAAAGACTTCTGCTACTATACAAGATGGTTAAATGTTTTCATTTTACAATTTCGATTCAAATTTCATTGAAAATATGGAGTGATAATTTTTTAAAACTCATTCTTAAAGAACTTGTTTCAGCGTAATTATTTTCTCCTCAGAAGCATTTTGTAGATATTTGTATTTTTCATTTTTCACAGTGCAATAATTTTTTAAAAGAATATTTAGGGTTGCTTAAGTTTAGGGTTGTTCATGTTCATTAAAAGCAGCAGACAAAAGAGAGTATTTTATTATGCAAATTATTATACAATTATAAGAATATAGATATATACTATGAGTGACAGACTAAGTAATAATTCGAGATAAAAACCAACGTTTTTAAAAACAACGTTTTTATATAGTGGCAAAGTTTATTAAGAAAAATTATTGAAATATTAGTTAAAACTGGTCGCAAATATCTAAATATTGCATTGTTAGGCAAGTAAGAAAGGTTCCCGAAATTTCAGAGCTCTAGCTTGATGGGAAGTTGGTTAATTTAACGATAGAAAATTTGATGACACACTGATACACGCAAAGACAGACACACACCAAGTGAAATACATAACAGAAAAACGTTGTAAAAAGCGTTAAAACTCTCTAAAATTAATTAATTCATCCGGTAAATTAAATGGTTGGAATGCAGTTTAACTCAATCACTCTTGGCGACAAGAATTATTTGGCAGTATTTTGCCAAATGTGGCTCCCTTTTGGCCGTTTTACGGACTTAACGTTCAACAACAAATATCGCATAGTTTGGTGCAATTTTTGAAATCGCGCCAAGTGGTTGCAGGATAAACTGCATTGATGAAAAAAATACTAAGCTAAAACTTGTCTCATAATGTAAATATCGCATTGTTAGGCGGTGAGAACGATTCCCAATGTTTCCAGAGTTCTAGTTTGATGGGAAGTTGGTTAAATTCGTCGAAAATTGTGACACACACACACACACATTCAGAGAAAACGTTTTAAAAAAAGCCAGTATAATCGAAGATCAATAACAATATGCCATTATCTCGTAGCGCTTCACGAATGCTCGATGTCCTAGGTTAATAATTCATCATGATTGCAGAATCAATGGCTACTGGAATGACCTACTTTTACTGGCTAGCTTCGATTTTTTTTGTTGCTGATTTTATACATATTACATAGAGATATTCATGATCCGAATGACAGTTACCGACGCTTATTTTAACTTTTTTATACATTTATCAACTCATAATTGAAAGACGGTCCGATCCGAAACGGTTACCGATCGGCTTTTAACTTTTCATAAGTATTGAAATGAAGCTCTTCATTTGCATGTTATCAGGATAAGTATGTGATAAGTTTCATTAATGCATGGTAGTGAACTTTCTGTTGCCCCGTATTTTTTCAAAGTTACATAGTAAATGAATGTTTCCCGCAAACAGGGTCATACGATTACGAAATATAGACGAATCTAAATTCTTATTTTTTATACACTTGATTCAAATGTACGATACATGGCTAAAATTTAAGAATATGTACAGCTTTTTAACCATGAAAAAGAGCCTGAGTGTGAATTTCAAATGAAATACTAAATTAACAAAACGTAAATCCTAATAACGAGAAGATAAATCGAATCCACGCAATGTTCACAGAGTTTTTATTCAATAACTGAACTACATATGCAGAGCTCGCCTCTTAACGGAGAACAACTAAAAGAACTTGCAGAAATTTTCGTCTAATACCAGTATCTTAAGCTTAAATTTGCATAAATTAAATCACATACAAAATACTCTGCAAAGATAACGGCAAACTATACAAGCTTTAATGTTAAATGATGAATAAATTATAACACCACTTTTTTTAATTTTTATGCAAATCATACTCATATATATGCCACATTAAATTACTTTTTTTTCACATCTTTCCTTTTGCATTTCAATTAAAATTAAAATGTTTCATTCATTTTTAATTCAAAAGAACAACCAATAGCAGTTCAGCGCGACTCACTTCTCAACCAATGAAATTCTGTATCCCAGATTTTCGTCAAACTATTTTCTTTTGGACTTTACCATCAAAATGAAACTCCATCCTTCAAAGAAACGGCTTCTATGTACAAGATTTGGGCTTGAAGAGCGCTCCGTTACTCTAGGCGCCCATAGATGCTTCAGCAACGTCAACGGGTAGAAGAGCACCAAATAAGCGCCAACAGGGCAGTTCATATATTCAACAATTTAGAATCGCATGGTACATTGTGATCTCATTGAAATATAATGACCACCCAAATAAAACTATCCACGCATCTGTGATTAAAATGCTTTTGTATATTTGATTTCTCATCATGAGTTATGTTTTTGTCTGTTTTAATAATTTTTATTACAGGAAATTCGCAATTTATCCTTTAAATTTCTCTCTAATTTATTTGCCCATATATATTAACACGTTGTCCTTGTAATCTTTGTGAATATGTCTTTCGATCAGATTTAAGTGTTGGACTCCGTATTCTTTGATTCTCTCTAGAAATGAGCATTTGTACTTGTAAACTTAATTAATTAATGTCATTAATGACCAAATGTATCTGTGTCATCAATATCGAAGAAAAACATATATCATTTTTCAGTGTTACTAAGAAGCAAATAAACATAACAAAGAAACAATCTAAAAAACAAAAAACAATTTAGAAAGTCAGTGATACTTATTCATATGCATTGAATGGAATGGTCTCTGTCATTCATTGAATAAATTTATTGCCTTTTCATTCGTGAAAACTTGAAAGGTTAAAAAAAAATTGTTGCTTTACCGAATCTCAGTTCTAAAGGAAATTCTATCTTTGTACACATATTCACTATCGAATGACGATTGCATCAGATTGATCTTTTTTAATGCAAAACACATCAATGATCCACTGTTCAAGATGTCTTATCATAATGTTTTATGTTGTATAAATTCTGATGATAGTTGAGATGAGTGTCATAAACACTGCTATCATTTTTTTGCAATCTTATTTTTAAATGACTAAAGTTCAGTGAGCTGGAAAACGCTAAATCATTCATCTGTTTTGGAAGACTTACCTTGACTTTTTTAGCCTATTGGTTTTCTCTGCTAAAGACAAACTCTGTCTTCTTGGTATGTACTTTTTTTATGAAAACATATGGCTGTTTAATATCCATCAATCTATATAAAACAAGTATGAAATTAATCAATAATTCCTTTCCTATACTATACTTTTGATGACTTGAACTTTCTGTCAAACAACAAGACTCTCTGCCTAAAATGGTTTCTGAACTACTAAGTGAATCTGATTTCTCTGAAATGATGAATATGTATTTTTTAGTGAATCTCTAAAGCTACTATTCAGTTTCAGAATCAGTGAAAGACTACTCTCAATAAATTCATATCTTATTATTATCTCATTTTTAAATATTTTTCTCCAGAGGCTTGTCCTCTGAGAAACTGAACAATTAAGGATCTTAAACGTCGATTTCTGCCCTTGGTGATTTTTTAATAGGGCCAAATTGTCCCTAAATATTGTTTTTCTGCAATAAGTATCAATTGGTGAAATAGACGCACCCTTCTATTGTCCCACTTAAAAATTTTGAAATCTAGAATTTTGGAAAAAATATTATAATTATGTAAATTTCAATTCAAAATAGTATGATGAGGAGGTTAAGAGTAATCGAACTCTAGAACTCTGAATCTTTCTACCTTAAGTGGTATGCTCTCTGAAGGTAAAAATAATCTTAAGTATGTATATTCTGCAGTTAGACTGCAAAAGTCTGATGGAGGCTCATAGTTGGGCACTAAAGAGTGTCAGCTCAGTTCATTGTTCACAATTATGTAATACCCCGCTTGTATCACATAGTTTTGGGTCAATAATTCTGTGGTGGAATAAAATTCTACCTCCTTTCCCTTTCTTCTTCATTGTAAATGCTGTGTGCAGTGGTTTATATTACACTCTAACTGTTCAGTTGTCGCAACAAATTGGCGCTTTGCTGAGTAACTAAATTTACATATATGTAACTGAGAGAGTTGTAGTGAGAAGGAAACAAAGATCTTAGCCAAAATAATGTGTCTATAATGTGGGTCCGACTAAAATTCTTCTTCAAGAATTAATATATATATTGACGTAAAAATAAAACTATGCTCTTCCAGAAAATCTGAATTAGTTATTTCTATATTAAGAAATCGAAATTATTCATTAGAACTCTCATTCCGTTAAAGAACATAGGTCACACACACAAAATCTAAATCGTTTTTTGTTAAGGATGTACACAATACATCAATTATTAAAATCTGCATTGTAGTTACTAGCTTCCCCATCGAGACAATTCAGAATTTTTGTTGAATGAAAATTTTTTACTATCAAAAGTACGTAAATGTAGCAGAGTATAATTTTCTTTGTTTCCTTCTTAAAGCTGAATAAGGATGACCTTTTCTGCTGTTTTCATAAATCTGATTAATAACTTGTCTTCTTTTTTACATATTCATATGTATATATTTACAAAATAATCTTATTAACAAAATTTCAGATTGTTATAAATTTCAACAAGAAAACTGTGGGACAAAAAAAAATTTTCCCATCGTCTTTTTTTTTTTTATAAAAAAAAAAAAATAGTAAATTTTGATTAATTTAACAAATTAAGAAAATAAAAGTTCTTAAAATTGTCTCGTTTATATATATTAACATAAAGTATATAAATAAAGCCATTCGGTATTATTCAGTCATTATATTAATTTGTCATTTCAAGTTTTGAAATTTTATCCATTTCAGAAATTTACAATAAAAAAATAAATAAATTTTTCTATTTATTTTTACAAAAGTTACTATATTAATGTATAAGAAAGAACATTTTACCATACTTTAAAAATTCGTGAAAAGGAGACTGATTTTAAAGTTAAGTATTTCCTCGAAATCGTATTCTGTATAACCCTGAGCTGTAAATTGTTCTTCGTAGGTCCTAATATAACCACCCACTCTAAGAGTAGCAATGAAAGTTTCTGATTGTAGGCAGTTATGAACTGTCCGTTGTATCAGGAAAATCTCACAAAGTAACGTTTGAATTTGGTAAAATTATATTAAATAAAGTAACTAGATTCTTTAATGGAATGCTGATGTCAATATTTGTTAAGAAATTCTTTCGATAAGAAAAATCTAAATAAATATTTTCTTATCTTATGGAGCAAAAAATTATTTTTCGCCGCTCTTTACCAATTATATTGAAACGTAATTTTTGTAAGCATTGTTATAAGGTAAAGCATTATTTAAAATTTTTTTTTATAAAATAATAAACAAAATGGGAACACAATTTAAAATATTCATTTCATATGAATACAATAGGCAATGTACATAATTAAGTATATGTAATAAAACATAAAAATATATTGGTTTGTAAAAAAAGTACAGTTAATAATGATAAAGGAACATTTTAAAATAGAATAGATATTAAAAATTCTTTCATTTGTTTCTACACAAATTTCTTTTTTATAAGTTTTGAAACATAATTCATCACATTACTTATATTCGATAGGTGTCAAAGCCAATCTACGCCAATCTTGTCATTGTCGATCTCACTAAGCTATTGCAGTATTAGATGATTCTCTATCAAGATGAAATATTTTCACAAGTCCTTTTAATGATTTAAAAGCCTGTTTTTTTTGTTATCTGTATTCGATATACATGTTATAAAGAAGATCGAAATACGCTGTTAAAAAAAATTAGAGAGCAACATAGATTTCAACGAAAATATGCAAATATTTACATTGATAACTAATGTTAAACAAAAACAACATCCCTTAGTCTTGTAAAAAAACAAAGAAAGGAAACTTCATATGCAAATCAGCGTTCATGGCGTCCAAAAGGAGGAAAAGGATATAAATGTAGAAAACGTACCGTTTGAAGCTTCGTTTTCATTGTCTCCAGTCATGTAATTCAATTGACTAGCTTTGTTTTTTTTGTAAAGAGAGACATATGCAGCCGTTTACCTTCCATGTTTTTGCGTATAGAAACGTTGGTGGCAGAAAAGTATGGGCACGGTGGAAGGCAGGCCGACTGCATTGCTTTCGCTGTGATCGACGCCTTGCTGGCGGGCAGGAGCAGGCAGCTGCCGGCAAAAGTGCTTTGCCTTTGGGTGCCAGAGTAAAATTCGGCAATGCAGAAGGCGGCCGCCAGGTATTGCGTAAATTCGTAGCGACATTTTGGTGACGCCACAGGCATGTGCGTGCCGAAAGGTAACGAGAACGCCGGGTAGGTACGCGAGGTGCGTTTGGGACGAGTCCTATTCAGTCTGGAGTGTAATGGCCAACGTGTTTTTTTTGGTTTGGAAAAGGAGAAAATTCGAAATAACCCCATATCCTTCAGAAAAGAAAGCTGATATAGCAGATTTGGTGAGTTGATGGTATGGGCTAGATTCAGCATAGATGAACTTGGACCTGCATATCAGTCGGAATGGCAATTCGACAACCAAAAGGCATACAAACGAAATACTGAGACTATGTCGTATACCTTGTACTGCAACCGTTATTGATTTCGCTTTCAATGGATGACAATGCCAGACCTCTTACAGCTCGTCTTGTGCAGAACATGCTTGAAACTGAAACAATATAGTATATGCGGTGGCCAGCTGGTCGAACTAAATCCGATCAGAATGTTTGGGGGACACCCTCGGACGCCGCATAGAAACAAGACCAAGGCTTCATTTTACTGTCGAGCCCTAGAAATTGCGCTTCTTCAGGTGGAACAGCATTCCTCAGTCTTCTCGGCCAAGTTTATCGCATCCATGTGAAACATATGTGTAGCAGTCTGAGTTATTCAGGGACCACGTAAATATTAACATCCTTCATCATGTCCAAACAATACTTTTTTCTCATATATTTGTAGTAAATTATTGCAGGAAGCATCTTTTCATGTGTTTTTCCATCGTTTCAAAGAATTAAAAAAAAAAAAAAAAAAAAGAAGCTCCAGTACGATTTTTTTGCATCTTTTTTTTTTTCTGTATTGCATTTTGTTTATGCATTCATTTTATGCCCATGAGTGGCTCTTTCATAGTTTTCCTAACTTGTTTGCTTGTTCTACTAATTTTTTGAGCAGTGTAATTATAATGAGATTGATTTGGGAAAATCTCTATTCTGCGGTGAGCTTATAGTTGTATCAATTCTATGTGAAAAAAATAATCAATTTCGAATTTTTGTCTTTTGGATCAATTATCAGCTCATCACATCACTCATAATTGAGCCGCGTTTTTCAAATTCCTACTATTGTCACACTCTCCTTTATATATTGTTCAAATTTTCAATCGTTAATGAAAATAGCACATTCCAACCCACTCCAAAGTTCAAAAAATACATTTTTTTTTTAAAACGTGAGGATGACATGATGTTAATACAGTTTTTTTCAAATACTAGTTACATTAATTAAATTTAATTGGTGAAAATGCAGTTTAACCACTCAGGCGATTTCATAGAATTGCTAAACTGGGCATTTTTTTTTTTGGCTGAACGTTAAATCCATAAAGCGGACACAGATATTTTTTTTAAATGTATGCAAAATTCTTTTCGTTCCTCCCACTGAAATGCAGATTAGATATGCTCTATAGCAGACTTCAACATATTTGTAAGGTTTGTACGAAACAGATTATCGAATGCGTTTTGTAATGTATGGTGAAAGAGCTATTGACATTTCACATCATCAAAACACTTGTATTGACAGTGGCCTGAAGAGGCTTATTGTAATTTAAAAATTTAATTCTTGAATGATGACACGATTTTTGAAATTTTTTGTATTATTCTTAATTTAAAAGCGTACATGGTTTCATAATTTATCCTTGATTAACATCATTGATATTTTACTTGTCACCGTTTTCATTGGTACGAATTAAATCTCGTTAAATCAGATTAGTGGGACCAGAGCCGGTCAAGTTTATAGAAAAACGGGTTAGCAATCGGAGAATAGAAAATATTAAATAAAACAAACTTGTATACGAAAATCATCTCTAAATTGAGTATGAATCATATTTACAGATGAAGATGTCTATTTGTAGGAAAAAATGTTTTTTAAATTTCTGCTTGTGGGAGGATTATACCCCGCTAGCGGGGGCATCACTTTTAGGGCATCACTAGCGAGGGCATGCTAAAGCAAAGGTAATCTCTACTTGACGTTCGAAATTGAGGAGTTTCAAATGTTGACAATGGGACGCTACTTCAGCATGACTTACAACGATCGATTTTCACAAATTCATTTATTCTCGTCTGCACTTTCATTTTATCTTCTTTTTTTTAAAGAAACGGGAAGTGATTTCTTCATCACCCTGTTGATAGGGTGAAACTAAAATTTTGTTGGCTGCACACAAGTATGTGTAACATCTCATCTCCCCACAGTAGCTTCCTCATTTAAATTGTTAGAATATTTGGGAAAGAAATTAATTTTTTCCAGAATGTTGGAAGAAACAAAATGATGTTATGGAAATTTGCTGGGTCGCTACAATTTTTTTTTTTTTTTTAAATCTTCATTGCAGATCGATCCAGGATAGCTGGAGAACCAAGTTGGAGAGTTTAATTTAATAAAGCTCTGCCGTCCTAAAACGAAATCAAATGAAATGCTTATCGATCAAAAGTGGTATTTTGAGAAAGTTTATATTCCGAATTTTTGTAAACTATCGTTCTTGGTTAATACGTAA
>BMAW01066129.1:234145-295444 GCA_019974015.1 Nephila pilipes
GACAAGTTTTAGCTAGTATTTTCTTCAATAATGCAGTTTATCCCAACCACTTGGCGCGATTTCAAAAATTGGCACCAAACTTGGCGATTTTTTTTGTTTGGCTGAACGTTAAGTCCGTAAAACGGGCCAGGGTAGCCACATTTGGCAAAATACTGCCAAATAATTCTTGTCGCCAAGAGTGATTGAGTTAAACTGCATTATTGAAGAAAATACTAGCTAAAACTTGTCTCAAATGTCTAAATATCGCATTGTTAGGCGAGTGAGAACGATTCCCAATGTTTCAGAGTTCTAGTTTGATGGGAAGTTGGTTAAATTAACGATCGAAAATTTGATGACACACACACACACACATTCAGAAAAACGTTTTAAAAAAAGCCAGTATAATCGAAGATCAGATAACAATATGCCATTAACTCTGCTTGCGCAAAATGCTCGATTCTAGGGTTACATAATTCATCATGATTGCAGAATCAATGACTGGAATTGACCTACTTTTACTGGCTAGCTTCGATTTTTTTTTGTTGCTGATTTTATACATATTACATAGAAGATATTCATTTATCCGAATGACAGTTACCGACGGCTTTTTAACTTTTTATACATTTATCCAACTCATAATTGAAAAGGTCCGATCCGAATGACAGTTACCGACGGCTTTTTAACTTTTTATAAGTATTGAAATGAAGCTCTTCATTTGCATGTGAAAGTTTATCAGGATAAGTATGTGATAGTGTTTTCATTAATGCATGGTAGTAGGCTTTTCTGTTGCCCCGTATTTTTTTCAAAGTTACATGTAAATGAATGTTTCCCGCAAACGGAGTCATACGATTACGAAATATGAACGAATCTAAATTCTTATTTTTATACGCGATTCAAATGTCCTGTACATGTAAAATTTAAGTATGAATACAACTTTTTAACCATGAAAAAACCTGATGTGAATTTCAAAATGAAATACTAAATTAACAAAACGTAATCCTAATAACGAGAAGATAAATCGAATCCACACCAATGTTCCACAAGTTTTATTCAATAACTGAACTACATAGCAAAGAGCTCGCCTCTTAACGAGGTAAGAACAACTTAAAGAACTTGCAGAAATTTTCGCTCTAATACCAGGTATCTTAACTAATTTGCATAAAATTAAATCAGCTAAAAATAACTCTGCAAAGATAACGGCAAACATACAAGCTTTAATGTTAAATGATGAATAATTATAACACCACTTTTTTTAATTTTTGCAAATCATACTCATATATATTACAAATTAAATTACTTTTTTCACATCTTTCCTTTTGCATTTCCAATTAAAATTAAAATGTTTTTCATTCATTTTAATTCAAAAAGGGCAACCAATAGCAGTTTCAGCGCGACTCACTTCTCAACCAATGAAAATTCTGTATCCCAGATTTTCGTCAAACTATTTTCTTTTTGGACTTTACCATCAAAAATGAAAACTCCATCCTTCCAAAGCAGCTTCTATGTACAAGATTTGGGCTTGAAGAGCGCTCCGTGCTCTAGGCGCCCATAGATACTTCAACGTCAACGTCAACGAGGTAGAAGAGCACCAAATAAGCGCCAACAGGAGCGGTTCATATATTCAACAATTTAAATCGCATGGTACATTGTGAATCTCATTGAAGTCTTATAATGACCACCCAAATAAAACTATCCACGCATCTGTGATTAAAAATGCTTTGTATATTTGATTTCTCATCGCGGAGATTATGTTTTGTGCAATTTTTAATAATTTTTATTACAGGAAATTCGCAATTTATCCTTTAAATTTCTCTCTAATTTATTTATACCCATATATATTAACACGTTGTCCTTGTAATCTTTGTGAACCAAATATGTCTTTCGATCCAAATTTAAGTGTTGGACTCCGTATTCTTTGATTCTCTCTAGAAATGAGCATTTGTACTTGTAAACTTAATTAATTAATGTCATTAATGACCAAATGTATCTGTGTCATCAATATCGAAGAAAAACATATATCATTATTCAGTGTTACTAAGAAGCAAATAAACATAACAAAGAGCAATCTAAAAACAAAACAATTTAGAAAGTCAGTGATACTTATTCATATGCATTGAATGGAATGGTCTCTGTCATTCATTGAATAAAAATTTATTGCCTTTTCATTCATGTAAAAAACTTGAGAAGGTTAAAAAAATTGTTGCTTTACCGAATCTCGGTTCTAAAGGGAAATTCTATCTTTGTACACATATTCACTATCGAATGACGATTGCATCAGATTGATCTTTTTAATGCAAACACATCAATGATCCACTGTTCAAGATGTCTTATCATAATGTTTTATGTTATTATAAATACGATGATAGTTGAGATAGTGTCATAAAAAAACACTTGCTATCATTTTTGCAATCTCTTATTTTAAATAAACTAAAGTTCAGTGAGCTGGAAAACGCTAAATCATTCATCTGTTTTGGAAGACTTAAAACCTTGACTTTTAGCTATTAGTTTCTCTGCTAAGATATTCTTGTTATTGTGAATATTTTACTTTTTTGGCAATATATATTTTGGCAAATGATATCGCAAATCTTATAAAACGAAGAAACTTATATTTTTTTAAAAAACAAAATTCGACAAATAGTTCACTTACTATACTTATACAGGAATACTACGGCTTTGATGACAGACTTTTCTACAAATAAACAACAAGACTTCATACAAAAATTAGTTCGGACTACCAGAGTAGCAAGAATCTAGTTTCTCAAGAGAAATTGGGAGATATGTATTTTTACCAATTGAATCTCCAAGGCTTCTTTAACATATTCGGCTTTTAAAGATCGGTAAAGGTTTTATAATTATTCGCACGTAATTATCTCATTTTTTAAATATTTTTCTCAGAGGCTTGTCCCTCTGAGAAACTGAACCGTTAGGATCTTCTAAACGTCGATTTCTGCCCTTAATTGATTTTTTAATAGGAATATTAAATTATCCCCTATAAATATTGTTTTCTACAATAAGTATCAATTGGTGAAATAGACGCACCCTTCTATTGTCCCACTTAAAAATTTTGAAATCTAAATTTTGGAAAAATATTATAATTATGTAATTTCAATTCAAAATAATTATGATGAGGAGGTTAAGAGTAATCGAACTCTAGGAGCTCTGAATCTTTCTACCTTAAGTGGTATGCTCTCTGAAGGTAAAAATAATCTTAAGTATATATATTCTACAGTTAGACTGCAAAAGTCTGATGGAGGCTCGCGGATTGGGCACTAAAGTGTCAGCTCGAATCAACCGAAAGTCTTTATTTGATATAACAAGGGTTTCGCTGCGCTTTAAATTCAAATGAAATCGGAACTTTTTTTAGAGGTAGAGCGCCGTTAGCTAATATTTTCACCGTCGATTCATTGTTCACAATTATGTAATACCCCCGCTTGTATCACATAGTTTGGGTCGTGAATAATTCTGTGAAAATTGAATAATTCTACCTCCTTCATTTCCCTTTCTTCTTCATTGTAAATGCTGTGTGCGAGTGTTTATATTACACTCACTGTTCAGTTGTCGCAACAAGTGGCGCTGCTGAGTACTTCAACTAAATTTACATATATGTAACTTGAGAGAGTTGTAAGTGAGAAGGAAACAAGATGCTTAGCCAAAATAATGTCTATAATGTGGGTCCGGCCCAAATTCTTCTTCAGAATTAATATATTGACGTAAAATAAAACTATGCTCTTCCAATCTGAATTAGTTATTTCTATATTAAGAAATCGAGAAATTATTCGAAATTCGAACTCTCATTCCGTAGTTGCACTAGCTTCCCCATCCGAGACAGAATTCAGAATTTTTGTTGAATGAAAAATTTTACTATCAAGAAATTACGTAAATGTAGCAGAGTATAAATTTTCTTTGTTTCCTTCTTAAGCTGAATAAGGATGAAACCTTTTCTGCTGTTTTTCATAAATCTGATTAATAACTTGTCTTCTTTTTATATTCACTGTAATCATATATATTTACAAAATAATCTTATTAACAAAATTTCAGATTATTTATAAATTTCCTTAAGAAAACTGTGGGACAAAAAATTTTCCCATCGTCTTTTTTTTTATAAAAAAAAAAATAGTAAATTTTGATTAATTTAACAAATTAAGAAAATAAAAGTTCTTAAAAATTGTCTCGTTTATATATAATATTAACATAAAAATCTACAATATAAATAAAGCCATTCGGTATTATTCGAGCGTGTCATTATATTAATTTGTCATTCGAAGTTTTGAAATTTTATCCATTTCGAAATTTACAATAAAAAAATAAATAAATTTTTCTATTTATTTTTTACAAAAGTTACTATATTAATGTATAAGAAAGAACATTTTACCATACTTTTAAAAAATTCGTGAAAAGGAGACTGATTTTTAAAGTTAAGTATTTCTCGAAAATCGTATTCTGTATAACCTGAGCTGTAAATTGTTCTTCGTAGGTCCTAATATAACCACCCACTCTAAGGATGTGCTCATGAAAGTTTCTGATTGTGAAGCCAGTTATGAACGCTGTCCGTTGTATCAGGGAAAATCTCACAAAGTAACGTTTGAATTTGGTAAGTATATTAAATAAAGTAACTAGATTCTTTAATGGAATGCTGATGTCAATATTTGTTAAGAAATTCTTTCGATAAGAAAATCTAAATAAATATTTTCTTATCTTATGGAGCAAAAATTATTTTCGCCGCTCTTTACCAATTATATTGAAACGTAATTTTTGTAAGCATTGTTATAAGGTAAAAACATTATTTAAAATTTTTTTATAAAAATAATATAAACAAAATGGAACACAAATTTAAAATATTCATTTCATATGAATACAATAGGCAATGTACATAATTAAGTATATGTAATAAAACATAAAAATATATTGGTTGTAAAAAAGTACAGTTAATAATGATAAAGACATTTTTAAATAGAATGAATATTAAAAAAAATTCTTTTCATTTGTTTCCACAAGTTGTCTTTTATAAGTTTTTGAAACATAATTCATCACATTACTTATATTCGATAGGTGTCAAAGCCAATCTACATATCTTGTCATTGTCGATCTCACTAAGCTATTGCATTTGTATTAGATGATTCTCTATCAGATGAAATATTTTCACAAGTCCTTTTAATGATTTAAAAGCCCTGTTTTTGACATCTGTATTAAATTATACATGTTATAAAGAAGATCGAAATACGCTGTTAAAAAAATTAGGGGAGCAACATGATTTCAACGAAAATATGCAAATATTTACATTGATAACTAATGTTAAACAAAACAACATCCTTAATTTAGAATGTAGCAAAAAAAACAAAAGAAGGAAACTTCATATGCAAATCAGCGTTCATGGCGTCCAAAAGGAGGAAAAGGATATAAATGTAGAAAACGTGATTTCGTTGAAGCTTCGTTTTTCATTGTCTCAGTCATGTAATTCAATTGACTAGCTTTTGTTTTGTAAAAAAGGGACTTGAAAATATCACAATAATGTGATTTACCGAAATCCATGTTTTTGCGTATTATCGAGAACTTAAATTCGGGTAAATAGAAAGAAGTGTAATGGACACTGTTGGAGGAGCAAAGAGTGTCATTTCAAGGCTGTGGAATCGATTCCAAGAAACAGGGTACGTTAGACTTCGACTAAAATTACGTGCTTCCACAGCAACTAATGATCGATATATCCTGTTAACAACTCAGCGAGACAGAACAGGCAATGCTACTCGGCTGTAAAAGAGTTGCTTTAGCAACTGGATATAGGGAGTCAAGTCAAACAATCTGAAACTGACTTCCTCAGATTGGTCGATATTCACGTAAGTCAATAGTGTTTATTTAGTTGACCTCTAGACATCGTGCGTCTCGAAGAAGGTGGAGTGCTGAACATCGAGACTGGGTGCAACGTGACTGAAGTTAAGTGCTGTTTAATGACGAGTCCTATTCAGTCTGGAGTGTAATGGCCAACGTGTTTTGGTTTGGAAAGAAAGGAAAATTCGAAATAACCCCATATCCCTTCAGAAAAGAAAGCTGATATAGCAGATTTGGTGAGTTGATGGTATGGGCTAGATTCAGCATAGATGAACGTACGGACCTGCATATCAGTCGGAATGGCAATTCGACAACCAAAAGGTATGCAAACGAAATACTGAGACTATGTCGTATACCTTATGCTGCAACCGTTATTGATTCCTTTCTTTGAATGGATGACGATGCCAGACCTCTTACAGCTCGTCTTGTGCAGAACATGCTTGAAACTGAAACAATATAGTATATGCAGTGGCCAGCTAGTCCTTTTGAACTAAATCCGATCAAGAATGTTTGGGACACCCTCGGACGCCGCATAGAAACAAGACCAAGGCTTCATTTTACTGTCCGAGCCCTAGAAATTGCACTTCTTCGGGAGTGGAACAACATTCCTCAGTCTTCTCGGCAAGTTTATCGCATCCATGTGAAACATATGTGTAGCAGTCTGAGTTATTCGAGGGGACCACATGCCGTATTAAACATCCTTCATCATGTCCAAACAATACTTTTTTCTCATATATTTGTAATCAAATTATTGCAGGGAAGCATCTTTTCATGTTTTTTCCATCGTTTCAAAGAATTAAAAAAAAAAAAAAAAAAAGCTCCAGTGCAATTTTTTTGCATCTTTTTTTTTCTGTATTGCATTTTGTTATGCATTCATTTTATGCCCATGAGTGGCTCTTTCGCATAGTTTTCCTAACTTATTTGCTTGTTCTACTAATTTTTTGAGCAGTGTAATTATAATAAGATTGATTTGGGAAAATCTCTATTCTGCGGTGAGCTTATAGTTGTATCAATTCTATGTAAGAAAAAATAATCAATTTCGAATTTTTGTCTTTTGGATCAATTATCAGCTCATCACATCACTCATAATTGAGCTGCCCATTTTCAAATTCCTACTATTAGCTCACACTCTCCCTTTATATATTGTTCAAATTTTCAATCGTTAATGAAATACTTTTTATTCAACCACTCCAAGTTCAAATACATTTTTTAAAACTTGTAGAGGATGACACTTGATGTTAATACAGTTTTTTCAAATACTAATTCATTAATTAAATTTAATTGGTGAAAATGCAGTTTAGCCCAACCACTCGGAGCGATTTCATAAATTGCTAAACTGGGCGATTTTTTTTTCGCTGAACGTTAAATCCGCAAAGCGGACCTGGGTAGCCACATTTGGCAAAATATTGCCAAATAATTCCTGCCGCCAAGGGTGGTTGGGCTAAACTGCATTCCAACCATTGAATTTATCAGATAAAGTAAGAAACAAGCCAATGCTTCTATTATGTCATTTGTCTTGCTGTGGCAAACTTGGTAGAGCTTCGGCGTAGAATTTTCATGCCTTCGGATCAAATCTCGTCGAAGCAAAAAAATTTTTTTATTTGATTTTCAAGTAATTAACTTTAGTTTCATATGGGAGAAATTTTTTTCTCTTTTTTTAGATATTTAGCAGGATATAAATTTAGGAATAAATACCATCAGTGACGAAGCGTGTAGATCGCTGGAAAAAAAATTTCTTTTGTCTCTTATTATTGTGATTCTGTCATATGTATATACATATTTATATTTATTGTAATTATTTAATTAAAAGTAACTAAAATAAAAATTTTCTTTGTTGACCTAAGTAGGAATTGACTTTTTTTTATTACTTGTATTAAGAGAGGGCTGTATAAATGAGGAGCTCTCACCTTAAAATTTTTCTGTGCAATAGAACAATTACTTGTTTGGTGTTTATTTGAAGCGTGGAAATTGATTTTCAATTTCAAAGGCAAATTCTTTTGCTTCAAAAATTATTTGATGAGAAAACATAATCTTAAGGTGATTTTTCAGAACACTGTATAGTATTCTTCTATAATTGAAGAATACTAAAGAGTTCTTGGAATAATGCATGTTCCCACGTGCTTCCATTCAACATATTGAAGAATCGCATAATTTCTAAAGTACACACTGCGTGTAGAAAACATATGACACTTTCATGTTTTATAAATTTTTATTTCTTTTTATAAATATTTTTTCTGTACTTTTATTTTTGCTGCCTTCCCCTAAATCTACCGCCTTGAGCAAATGTCCAGTTTGTCTATGCACTAGATCTGTGCCTGATACTGAGATTTCAGACAAACCATATTATCAAACTCTTTTTGTTAGAGCGCTTTATTATATCTTAATCAGCAATGTGGCCTTTATTTGTAAAGAGTTACCACGCAATCCTTTAAAGATAGCCGAATGGAAGTAGAATTTTTATACATTAAGTACACATCGATTTTTTTTGCAGCGTTTTTTGATAAACTTCGACATGGATAGGATAATATTAACGACATGTGTTAGTTTAATATGTATTTCCTTATTGTATCGAAATAAAAATGGATATAGAAATATACATTGATTCAGGGATCCCGCATATTATATAATTCGAATACTTGCAATTTTACAATAAATTTAGAGAATAAATAGTATTCTAGAATTATAAAATATACTTTGAATATAGATGCTTTTTTTTTTTTCGTTTTAAAAACCACTTACATCTTAAATATTATATTTTATGGCAGCTCCATTTTTCATATTCTTCCAAGACTGTATAAAATGTTCTTTTAAATAATGTCATTACATCTCTTTCTAAGCATGTTATTCGTAAATTAAGAATTCTTAAGTTATCACGCTTTATCACGACGAATAAGAATGACTTAATATATAATTAAGAATTGAAGAATATTTTCTTTTTTAATTTTCAATAATCGCTTTCTTGAATTTTAAATTAGCGTTAATTAATTTTAAATAAATATTACACAATTGCATTGTATTTTTTGAGAAATTGTCTTTTTTATCATTTGGAATATTTAATTAACCCTGAAAATTGAAAATACAAAGAGAAATTTCATCCCTTAATGATAATCTATATTAATGATTTATCTTTGTTATTGAAGACTGAATCTTCTTAAAATCGCAGAATTGAAAAGAATAAATAAAAAATATTCATTAAAATTTAAATAAAGTAATATCATATTTTCTGCAACATATTCTGTTTCTATTAAGTATTCAAAATTTTCATTGAATTTTTTAATGACATTTATAAATTCCAAAATTAAAGACATTTATTCTCAAGAAATTTATTCAACTGAAAATTTTCAAATGTTGGCTCTTCTTTACATTTATTCAAAATGAAATTAATAAAACATTGAATTTTAACGTATATGAATTTGGAGTAACTAAGTTTGAAATATTCCATGAAAAAGGCAGTTCATCGAACTAATATTTTGGAATGCAGAAAAGATTTCATTTATTAAAGTAATCATCATAACTTAATCGAGGATTTTTAAGAATTTTATTCAAAATATAAATTAAAATTTTGTCAGAAGTGATCATTAATGTGAAAAATGAAGTCTATTTATATTTTTCATTTGGAATATCATCTTTTACAGTTATGTTGAAAAATTATACTGGAAAAATTGATTTCCGTGTATATGGAGTGTTTGAAAAATTCACTGTCCCATATCGAGGCAAATCCGATGCTTTTGAAAATGCTACCTACATAGATAATGGAGAGAAGTTAAAAGATGTTGGAATCTTTTTAACAAATAGACCAATCATGCACAATTCTGTGTTTATTGTATCTTCTTCCTATCCAAAGGTAATAACTTCCTTACGTTTTCAATTATTCGTGCAGTAATAGAACATATAGTAAATAATAGAAGTTTTTACAGATACTAACATAATTGATGAGTTTTCGTACTATTACTTGCGTGTACTATAAATGTACAAAACAGCACTGAAATGAAGATGTTCAAGTTGAGCTGACCGGTAGAAATTTATTGTAGAAAATTGCCGCCTTCTTTGTTCCCTGAATTTTTTCTAAAGCTTATAGTTAGGGTTTTGGAATAGACAAAAAGTATATAGAACGTAATTTATCAACTAACAATAACCCTGATAAACGGAACTTTACTAGTTCGAAAGAAAAAAGTGTATTTTTGAGAGCATTTATAAAAATAAATTGTTAAAAAATATTTATAGAAGTTTTTTTCTAATTTTATTTAATAATTTTAATTCTTTCAAACATTCAAATTATGAAATCAAATTAGAGAAAATACTGTAAGCTTTTATCTACCTATACTATAGAGAGAAAACTATAAGTCTTTTTTTTTATTTATTTAAAAATTCTTATAGTTTAAATTGGGAAATCGGACGAAAACACACACACAACTTTGTCTTCTGAAAATAACCCAGATTGGCGATACTTAACGTACTCGTAAGAAAAAGTGTATATTTTGAGCACTTTTTCAGAAGAGGGGGGGGGGGGGCGCGAAAAATATTATTTACATAAATTTTCTCTAATAATTTGAATATTTGAAATAATTGAAGGGATATTAAAACTAAAGAACATATCTGTATATCAACTATTGTTACTAATTAACACTTTTTTTTTAAGTATTAAGTATCATCTAATTTTTTAGTTATTTCATTTGAGGAATTTAGTACTAGCTGCAATAAGTTCTTTTTTAATGAAGTAGACATTTAAGAGTAACCAACTATATATATTCCTGTATCTATGGAGAGAAAATGAAAATATTACGAGGAAAAAAATGTATACTAAAGATAATTTTCTTAAAAAATAATTTGGCTTGAAAAATTCTTTAGACACTAAATCTTATTTCTTGCAGACTTTTTTTTTTTTTTTTTTTTTAAAAAAAACCAACATTATGGGAAAACACAATTGTTTATTTTAAAAAAGATAAAAATTAGACATATATGTTATGTTTTGTTTGTTTTTTCTTATGTATATTATGATTTAAAGCATTTAATGAATAATGTTTCAGATTAATTTGAAAGTTAGATTCATGATTGTGGAAAGGCGAACCAAAGAAGCTCTCATGTGTAGAGAAGTAGCAGTTGGCATTCAGTAAGCATCTTATTTTATTACAACTCAAGAATTATATGTTTGAAAATTTCAAATTTTTTTTTTTTGGAAAAACATTCATTTTTAAATATTTAATTCAAAGCTATTGTACAAATTAGAAGAATAAAAAACCTATTCTGATTTTATTCCACATCAAAATAAAATTATCATTTTTTTTTTTAAAAAAAAAGGATATGACAAATTTACACTGTAATTCCAATATTTTTTATTTGTAATTTTCGCGCTATTCAATTTTCCCCGAATGTTTATGTACATGATTAACCAATAAAATATGTGCATCTCTAATAAATTCGATTTTAAATCACTCAAGCTTTATACAAAATTAGCAAATATATAAAATACAGTGAAATAAATATATTTTTTTAAATGTATGCAAAATTCTTTTTCTAGGAGTCCTCCCACTGAGGGAAATGCAGATTAAACAGAATGCTCTATAACGGAGACTTCAACATATTTGTAAGGTTTGTACGAAACAATTTATCGAATGCGTTTTGTAATGTATGGTGAAAGAGCTATTGACATTCACATCGTCAAAACATATTATTGTGTTCGAAACGAATAAATTTAAAAAATTTAATTCTTGAATGATGACACGATTTTGAAATTTTTATATTATTCTTAATTTAAAAGCGTACATGGTTTCATAATTTATCCTTGATTAACATCATTGATATTTTTACTTGTCACCGTTTTCATTGGTACAATTAAATCTCGTTAAATCAGATTAATTGGGACCAGAGCCGGTCCAGGTTTATAGAAAAAACGGGTTAATCGGAGAATAGGAAAATATTAAGTAAAACAAACTTGTATACAGAAAATCATCTCTAAATTGAACAAATTGAGTATGAATCATATTTACATAAGATGAATATGTCTATTTTGTAGGAAAAAAATGTTTTAAATTTCTGCTTGTGGGAGGATTATACCCCGCTAGCGAGGGCATCACTTTAAATATAAAAGCAAAGGTAGTCTCTACTTGACGTTCGAAATTGAGTTTCAAATGTTGACAATGAGACGCTACTTCAGCATGACTTACAACTTTTGATCGATTTTCATAGGTCATTTATTCTCGTCTGCACTTTCATTTTTATCTTCTTTTTTTTAAAAGAGCAGGGAGTGATTTCTTCATCTACCCCTGGTGATAAGAGGTGAAACTAAAATTTTGTTGGCTTTGCACACAAAATATGTGTAACATCTCATCTCCCCACAGTAGCTTCACTCATTTAAATTGTTAGAATATTTGGGAAAGAAATTAATTTTTCAGAATGTGTGGAAGAAACAAATGATGTTATGGAAATTTGCTGGTCGCTTCACAATTTATTTTTTTTTTTTTAAATCTTCATGCAGATCGATCCAGGATAACTGGAGAACCAAGTTAGGAGAGTTTAATTTAATAAAGCTCTTCTGCATTCTAAAACAGAAATCAAATGAATGTATCGATCAAAAAGTGTTATTTTCGAAGGAAAGTTTATATTCGAATTTTTGTAAACTATCGATTCTTTGAGTCTTGAAATTCCTTCTACCGTGAGTAGTTTCTGTGTGAGTGTGAATGCTTATAGAGAGAGGGAAAGAAAGACTGGTACAATTTTTACAACGTTTTTCTGAATTTCACTTGGTGTGTGTGTGTCATCAAATTTTCGATCGTTAATTTAACCAACTTCTCATCAAGCTAGAGCTTTGAAATTTTGGGAATCGTTCGTACTCGCCTAACAATGCAATATTTAGACGTTTGCGATAAGTTTTAATTAATATTTTCTTTAATAATGCAGTTTAGCCCAATCACTTGGCGCGATTTCAAAAATTTTCTCCAAACTTGGCTGGTTTTTATTTATTATTATTATTATTTTATTTTTTGTTTAACTTAAGTCCGTAAAACGGAACAGGGTAGCCACATTTAGCAAAATATCGCTAAGTAATTCTTGTCGACAAGGGTGGTTGGGTAAAAATGCATTCCATTCATTTAATTTACCGGATGAATTAATTAATTTTAGTTAGTTTTAACTTTTTTATGTATTTTCACTTGGTGTGTATCTGTCTGTGTGTGTATCACTGTGTCATCAAGTTTTCTATCGTTAATTTAACCAACTTCCCAGCAAGCTAGAGCTCTGAAATTTTGGGAACTGTTCTTACTTGCCTAACAATGCAATATTTAGATATTTGCATCCAGTTTTAACTAATATTTCAATAATTTTTTTAATAAACTTTGCCGCCATATAAAAACGTTGTTTTTAAAAACGTTGGTTTTTAATTCGAATTATTATCTTTAATATGAATAAAATATTCTCACCGAATACAATAATTTATCGATTTATTTTCTCGATAAAATTAAATAGACAGATTTATCTTATTGAAAAGTGCGATGCACCGCATCTCACTTTAGAGGACACTAAAATGATTTCTTTAATATTTTCTAGATGAGACTATCGAATTAAGTACTTTTGCATTAATTTACTGTTGTTCTCATATACACTGGTTTATAAAAATTAGGGGGAAATTAGAAAAATTGTGATAGTGAAATTTCCATTCGTTGGAATTTCATAATATTGAGGAATGTTAGAATAACAATCCGTTGCGAATTTCAACGTCAACCACCGAGTCACGAACCCTGAGCTCCGCATGATCCTCGTATATCATATATAGTACATTTGGATTCCTAGAGTGAATGCAACTGGGTTCTGAACAGACTTTTAAGTTCTTGTTCTGGGAACATTCGATAAATTGCAAACGTTCTGGAAAAAATTAAAGTCACAACCACCAAGAATGCTTTTTCAGAAGTTTACGCGAAATCCAAAATTATCTTTAACCTTGTGGAAAAGCTCAATATTTATCGAAATCTTTTTTTTTTTTTTTAAATAAGTGAAATGTGATTGTAGGTTCCAACACAAATAGTATTTATTCCTCTTGAAATATACCATCATTTCATTGAGTGAGTGAGTTTATTGGCGCAAGAGCCATATGTGGCTATACTGCGCCAAACAAGATGAACTGTGGTATAAACGTGTGAAAAAAATTGGTGATGTCTAAGAGAGGAAGTAATGTATTAATATTCGGTTAATTGAAAGATGTATTAATAAGAGAATATAAAAGGGAAATGAAACCACAAATCCGTAACATGAAGTAAAAATTAAATGCTATAGAATGTGAGTGACTGAATGTAAAGATTATTGGCGCAAGAGCCAGATGTGGCTATGCTGCGCCAAACAAGATTTAACTGTGGTCTGGATGTGAGGGGGGGGGAAGACAAAAATTAGTTGACAAGGAGAAGGGTCGAAAATAGAGAAGAATCGCTAAGGTACACCGAAGGTGCGCCACCGTGTTTATCAAACACAGTAAACCCCATGGAAAAGAAAAAGATCTCTGGGGTGCCTCGGAGTCACGATGTCCGTTCTTACCAAAAGAAGGCAAGCCCCTGATACAATCTCCAGGGGCAAGGTGCATGGCTATACCCCCAGACGCTGGGTACCCATTTTAGTCGCCTATTACGACATGCATGAGCTACAGTGGGACTATTCTATCACACCCGGGTCTTTCAGTACATTGAAAGTTACGAGATTTTTACTTCCTAATCATCGCACTAATTTGAAAAATAATACTACATAGTTTTCGGTTTAAATTTCTTTAATAGAAAACGCATATAATGCTAGACAACAAAAGTTTGGAGCGAATATACATTTCGAAAGAAAAATAAATCACAGAAGTAAATTAAAATGTCTTATTATATGATGAGACATTTTCTCTTATAAATACTCCAAAATTGTAACGTTTTTTCCCTTCTGGTATTTATACTTTCCTCTTCATTAATGCCATACAAAAGCGACTTAAATCACAATCCGTATAATATAGCAATATTTTATTGTAAATGTACGACGGGTAATTAGGATATTTTATCAATTACGTGTTATAAATAGGCATTTGAGTACCTTAAATAGGTTGAAGCAGTTGTAAAAACAAAGAAGCTAAAAGACAATAGGAATTATTTAGCAGGAAGTAGAATAGTGGAAGTGGCTTCGGATGTAAAAATAAGTCTATTAGGATGGTTTTGACGGCCTGGAGTCGTTAACGCGGATAAATTTTATAACAATCCTTCCCTCTCATTACATTTTTTATATTTATAATTACAAGCTAAACCATCTTTATTTTGATAAAGAGCTGCTAAAACTATAACTTTTTAATATTTGATTATCTTTAAGAAATAACCACTATATAAGAACTAAGATCCAAGTTCTTTACAAATAACACCCTTAAGCATGTAAAGTACTTCATAATTGTGTAAAATTTATTGAAACTAATAATTGTTTTGAGTACAGTACTTATAAACATTTTTATATTTATATTTCCACCATTATTATTACCACATGCATTACTAATCAAAAGTTCATTATCTGCATAAGATTTAAGCAATATGTTTCACTTATTTTATCCATATTTTATTTGGATTGAATTATATGAAAAATTGATTATATTAATATTTCACATTTCAGATATTTCGAAGAAAGGTAGACTCAGTTATGTGATGTTGAAGTCTTTCAAAATTTATAAGCAAGATTGTAAAATATTTGTCTAAAACTAAACCCTAGGTATGATGCCAAAGTTTTGTATCAATAAAAATGTAAAAGTTATTTTTTGAGTTGATGCTCTTTCATAAAATTATATGAACATTTCCATTAAGCTGAAATTTTAAAAATATAAAAATAATACTCATAACAATTCTTAGTTTTATCAATAAGTTATCTAATTCTTTAAGGTGAATTACAAGCTCTAATATTTTTATTTAGTTAAATTAATACTATTTTCAATGCATGTTGTTTAGTTTTTAGAAAGTTCAAGTGCAAATCAAATTAAAGAAAAATATGTCAATTAATTTTGAATTTGCTATCTGAATTTTAATAATTATAGAACTTTTAAAGATATTTTAAAGTTTTTAATTAAAAACAAAAAAAAAAAAAAAAAAAAAAAAACTTAAATTAACTAGAAAAAAAAAACACATTAAAATTCAATATTACTTAATTAAACTAAAAATGTATTTTATTGTTTTTTTTGTAGTTTAGAGTTACTACAATTATAACAATACTCATTTTATATGTTTTTAATTTCTTCTCTGTTTCTGATGCAGCATTTTTTATCTACACATCTACTGATAATCAGAAAATTAAATTAAAAAAAAAAAAAAAAAACATTATATATATAAAAAAAATAAATTTCATTTTAATGAAACAAAAAATTCTGTAGCCTTGATTGATATTTAAATGTTCTTCAGAATACATAGGAGTAGCCACTGCTTTCACTTAGAATATGAGCCAAAAAAGGATATGTCATTATGGATTTGTTACATAGAATATATAAGTATAGTATAAACATGTTTGGAAGAAAGAGGATTTCTACAAATTAACACTATTTCTGGAAGATAAGCCTTTTGAAAATTTCAACAGCTATTTTTCATGCTAATTTAAGCATTGTTTTGTTGACTTTAATTCACATGCACATACAAAACTTCTATCTTAATTTATATTGTTACAAACATAGTAAAACATTATTTCTATGGAATAAAGGCATTGTTAGTATAATTTTAAAATATATAAGTTCTATGCAAAGAACAGATTTAGCCACCCAAGGTGCACTTTCTTTTAATAATAATTATTAAATTACTCAAATATAAGAATTAAAGTAAATGATGAAATATTGAGAAATGGACAATAGCAAACTTTTCTGATATTAAAATTAAAGGAAACGATATATTATTAAATTTAATATATTTAAACTAAATATAATTAAAATTGAAGCAAATGATAAAAATTGAAAAGTGATCTGCTATGCCAAAAGTGATCCACCTAAAACAATAAATGGCTAATAAATGAAAAATATTTTTAAAAACCAACTACACATATAAAATATCTTCAATATGACAATAAATCCATAACTGTTAATTAGGCAATTGTACTTAATTTTATTTTTGAAGCATCAAATATCTCAGGAGTGGGCAATGCTTTTAGCTAAAGGGCCACTTTGTGAAAACGGATAGTGGTAGGCAGCATCTTTTTCATATGATTGTATTCATTAGCTTTGTAATTCAGAAAAGGTTTAAACTGTACCATAAAAAAATCACTTTTATTCAAATTATTTTTTGAACTAATTTCATAACATCTAGAGCTGCAAGTGCATTTAATTTTAGAATCAATTTAATGAAACAAATATACTCTATCACTCATTTCTTTTTTAAAAATAAGGAGTGAGATTGCATGTTGAGATTCTCATTACAGTCTGCAAGTTAATGTCTATAAAAGAGCATCTACATTTACTCTAGTTGATCTACAAGCAAGGGAAATTTTGCTCATAAATGTATGTAAATCTAAATATAGAGAGCATTTTCCCCAGCAAAAATCTTCATACACGGAAGTTTTTTAGCAAATTAATTTGTAAAAATCAACTAACGGCACAGCATTAAAAGTTTTTTTTTTTCAGTGTGATCCAACTGTATAACAAGAAGTTTAAGCTGCAGTTCCTCAGGTGCTGTGTCAATATACGCAGTGATAAGATAGGAGAGCAAGTTAAATATTGGTTCAATTTTCTGAAAGTAACGAAATCTTCTTGTGGCCTCATTCTCGAAGTTCTACAAATGACCCCTAATCTTACCAGAAACACTTTCTGTTTTTCTAATAAAAGTAATTAATAAGAAATGTTTTCCCCTGCTTGCCTTGCAAATAAAACCTAGTTTTGCTTTGAATGATTTTATATGTGGAGAGGAAATCTCAGTTGAAGGCAGATTTTTCTGTTTTGGGGGGCAATTTGCCCCCCCCCCCCATCCATACATCAATAACTACATAGCTTTTGAACAGCAGAATTTGGCACCTATAATTTTAGAAGTCAATCATTGTTTTATAAACTGAATAGCAATATAATGAAAGGATTCTGGCACTGGATTTATAGTGAACACCCAATTTTGTTGGACACTTTCAAATTTTAGTACACAAATAACATATAATGTTTTATTTTTTTAAAAAAATAAGATTAAAAATCTCAGGTTTGTAACATTTATAGTTTTATTATGAAAGTCAAGTTAAAATTTCAGTAAAAATGAGCATCTTTACAAAATGACTTAAAATATTTACAATCTGAACTAATAAGACAATGCTAATCACATCGCTCAGATTTTCTATGAATCACAGATATAATTTTACTTCGGTCCTATAGCTTTCCATAATGATGAGAACAAAGATGTCTGAAAGGAAAAAGAATATCATGAGTATTTTAACAAAGCACATGATTACAATGACATTTACAAGCAAAATCATTATTTTTAAGATTAATTTTTTTAGTAATCATATATACAAAGTACAAAGATGCCTGGAAATTTTTTTATCGACAGTTTTGTTTGAATTTTTGCTAGGTAAAAAAAAAGTTCTTTAGCAAAATAAATTCCTAGTTAAGAGCAATCTAATTTTAATTAAAAATAGAATTTTCCTTTAGGTACAAAAGCTTAATTGTTACACCTATACTGAATGATTTTGGTTTAATTTGGTTTAAATATTAATAATTAGAACATTCTCGTACAAAATTCATTTATTACAGTTGTGACTGAATTTATACAAATAAAACTAACTATATATAAATTAAAGCTTTAATAAGTTTTTTTTTATCATGAAAAAGAAATTGCTGGGAAAATTAACAGGTATTTTCCAAAATAAAAAGCTCATTATAAAGATTTTTTAATTCTTTGTAGAAGATCTAAATATATTTTACTAAAAAAGAAAAAAAAATATCTGAGTAGATAGATAAATTTATTTAAAAACTTTGTCTATTTAGCAGTAGAAATTATACAGTAGAGAACCATAAGCACATCACTATTAGAAAGATTTCTATAATAAATTACTAATTTTTTTAGAAAGAAAATCACATTCTTAAAGCAATTTTACTATATTTTAATTTTGGACTTTTCTAAAGAGCAAGATCATGATATCTAAAAAATTCTTAAACATGAGAAATTTTCTTACATTGTGAAAATGCTGACACATATCACAAAAACTGCATAATTTAAACTCATCCTAACTTATTCATTGATATTAAGCAAAAACTAAAAATGGGGTTTTGTGACAGGTCTCCAAATGTAGACAATGGTCAAATGCTGATGATGACACATGACCTAATGTATTACACTTTTCAAATTTTTATACTATGTATGAGAAAATTTTAATGACTGATATGATTTAATATGCAACAGCTTACCTAATTCTATATAACGATCTCAAACAAATATGGCCTAAAATCCACTACTACTCAAAATAGACTACCACAGTACTTAAAACATATCAGTGGAATTTGCATTTTATTATTTAAATAACGAAATTTACAAAATGTTATACATGAAAATAATCCAATTACAGCTCTAATCAATGTTAAAAACAGTTTATGATTTTAACAATTGCTCTTAATATTGATTTACATATAGGCTCTTTTAGAAACAATTTAGTATGAATTGAAGGGATGTTCTTCCTATTTAACTGTTTCCAGAAGGACTTACATAAAAAGCAGTTATGAAAACTATCACGTTTAGTTATGTTTTGGACAATATTATACTTACATGCATAGGCACAGGTTCAGGAATAGGAGCAGGAAGAGTAACAGGAACTTCTTCATCAGACACATGGACGAATTCAGCTTCAAGGTCATCAGTATTGTCATCATCACTGTCATTGATCGGTAGGAGGTCAACTGAAATGGCATTTTCCAAAGATGCCAAAAGGCTCTCTCTTTCTTCAACTGTAATAGATCTAAAAACAATAAAAGATGATAATTTTTTTAAAAATATTGCAACATAACATGTAGTTATACTGTTATTCTACAGAAAATAGGTGATGCATTTGAATCCAAAACAAAATTTTATAAGAAAATCCTTAAAATTTAAAATTATTACAAATTCTCAAACAATTATGACATATTTTATCATTTTTTAAATTTTTCATGTTATCGGAATTTCTTACATGGTTATTCAAAATTGTAAAATTGATATAATTTATCATAATGTTTACTTTTTAATTTTCATTGTAGTCTGTTTGCTGCATTTACTTCACAAAATTTTAAATATTCTTTGAAATTATTCATGAAAATGCTACACATTATTACAGACAAATAATTTTTTTCCAAAATGTAGTTTTTAATATAAACAAAGAAATATTGCAGCACATGTTGCGTCTCAATGAGTTCTTTCATTTCATAGCCATAAACTTCCCTTTAATTTCTTAATAATACTCATGTTCATCAAATTTGTAATAAATAATTGTACAATGACAAATTTATTTTTTATAAATGTTAATTGAATGAAATCCAGGTCTCCAACAAAATTAATAGTATGCTGAAAATACTTTTTCAGCTTAAATCAAATAGCACAGAATTGTATAATATTATACATCTAAAAAGAGTACAGACAAATTATAATAAATTTTCCCATAAAGTATGTTAAATTTTTCCCATCATAGACAAGATTTATAAACAATAGAACATCACACTAAAGATTTTGCTTACCAACATGCCAACTGAAAATAATTATTATTAAATTAGAGTATATTCTAGATTATATCATTATGAAATTACATAACTATGTTTAATGATATAGTTTGAGAATGGTTATTGAAACAGAAAGAATTTGAGTTAAAAAATTTTATCAACAGAGAATACATTGGTAAGAATTTGGAGGATTAGGAGAATTGATTTGATTTGTTTACTTTACACTTTGGTTTATTAGTGATAGATTAGAGTCAGATAAGATATTGATGATGGCATCTCCTTCTTCAAAATACGAAAAGAATCTTGAAGATTCCTCTGAATTGAACATAAAAGTTCAAAATATTTTTCAAGATGGTTTTTAAAGGCATCAGACTACATGCAATAAAAACTAATAATGATTTTTTTCAGTACTAGAAAGATTTTCACTTTGTAGCGCATCATTTTGGTGAGATTTTAGGATATGTTCCAAACATTTTGTTTAAATTTAAAAGTGGATTCCATAATGGTAAAAAAATATCACATTTCATTGGTTAAGTGATAGATACAAATTTTAAAAAAATTGAATCTCATAGCACAAGAGCTGGATACAGGAAACAATGGGAATTTTTCTACATTTTTATTTAATTTTTAGGGATCACTTACTTGTCTTCTTCATTTGATTCAGGATAAATTAATGCCATTAGATTAGACATAGTTCCAGTGGGCTGTAGTTTATTTAAATCAACATTCCTGGCTATGCACAGATTTATTATATTTGCATTCAGTTTTGCAACAGCATGAGAAAACTTTTCAACTGTTTCATATTTGCAGAAGTCACTGTAAGTAAAATACTTTCAATGAAATAATTTATAAAATACTGCAAACTAAAACATTTTAAAATAAATAGGAACTTATTATAAGTGCTTAAAACAATTTTTAAAATCTCACAAAAAAAATTGTAAAACAAAATGATTCTAAGCTATAGTTAGTTAAGAAAATATAGTGCTAGACACAGAAATTACATGAAATTTTTTTTCATTTCTGAAATTTGACATAACAGTTCTAACAATAAAGAAAGAACACAAAAACGATCATGGTTCTCCAATTTTTTAAAAAAAACACATGATTTATGCCAAGTACTGAAAATAAAATAAAATAATTTGATTTTTAAATCTTTGTGATCAAATCATGAATGATGTAGAAAGTTTTTTTAAAAAAATTCATTCATTAAAATTATACATATACAAAATAGGTCAATAAAATATTTTTTAAATCCTTTTTAATTGTATGAAATAACATCTATTTTAATATATAAAAGTTCAAATTAAATTTACAACAATTCAAATATAAATTTACTGCATTATTTTTCAAAATCATTGATGAAAACAAATTGCAATAAAATAAATAATATTTATTTTAAAGAAAAAAATATTAAAAGGCCTACTTGAAGCAAGTTCTTTTTGGCACATGACAATCCATTATGAATGTAATGGTGTTAACTAGTTGTGCTTCATATGCAAGAGCAGCACGATTTACATATCCTGCATTATAATGATCAGAGTTGTCACTGGATAAATTACTTGTAGAAGTGGGGAAATCTATTTTCTCACCTAAACATAAAAAAAAAAAAAAAAAAAAAAAGTTGAAATTTTTAGATTAAGAAGGAAATTTAAAAACATTTACTGATAGAATAAAACTTAAATTTTTAATTAATAAAGTAAGAATAGAATAAACAGAATGGATAGGAAAGAGTGATTGAAAAACAACTAGGAAGATTGGTTTGAAAGAAATTGTTTATCAATCAGAAAATTAAATTTGCATGGTTCTGCAATTAAAATTCTCATTCAAAGAAGCAACTAAATTATTCCTTATCTTTTGATTTCATAAAAATTCTTTGTGGTGAAAAGTAAATACATACAATTCAAAAGTTATTCAGCAAATATAGGACATTTTTTTTTTTTTTTTTTTAAATTGCTGAGATAGTTTTTCCATCCATATCTTGGGCCACTTAAGAAAAATACTTTACACAAAGCTGAGTTATGTGAGTTATTATACATTAAATAGTAGGCCATAAAAAATTATTCTTTATTCAATTTTCTGAGTTTAAAAAACAAAATAGTTGATTTAAAGAGGAGTTAGCATTGTTTCATACCTTTTCAAAACTCACATATGAGTAAAATTATTGAAAAAATTGTGATGAAAGTCATAAATTATCTTAAGTAAAATGATGTAAAATAAAACATATACAGTAGAGATTTACACTTTCATCCAAACGAATTTCTCCATTTCTTTATTTCCAGATAAAGCAAAAAATCACCACAAAAATTCCAAAAATGAGCCACAGTAATAAAAAAACAATTTATTTTTAAAAGATTATTCAGGTTATTTTCAAGCAAATATATATCATTGCATAAATTATCAACAATCTTAGCTTAATACTATTAAAATATATATACCATTCACACATAATTGACATATTAAATCAATTACAGAATAAACTTTTTGAAGCACTTATTATTTCTGGGTTTTTATGATTACAAGAGTTCATTCTAGAAAGATCTGAGACTCTACCATGCCAGCCATCAGGATCTTAACTGGTGCCTGATATGTCTTTTTGTCTATTTTATGCATCGATCATTTATCACAAAATGATTTTATTTTTTTATGTTGTATTTTTTACCAGGATTTATTTCATTAATGAAATAATATTGTCACATAAATTAAATTAATTTTTCCCCAACTTTTGTTCACAGCTAAATAAAACTTTACCTCTTTCATAAATCAAAATTCTCCTCCTTCCCTGAATTTTTGAATCCTGCCTTTTCTTTAGAAATGGAATGAGTTATTTGAATATCTTTTAAGCAGGTATTTGAAATTTTGAATGTAAATTTTTACATTTCCCATTCTAATCCTAACTTACCTTTCATTCCCTGTCCATATTTTCCCTACATTCAAAGTAGAATTTTTGCCTGAAATTTATGATCTATTTGTTAAGAAAAATCAAAATAGCATGAGCAACTGCTTAGTAGACCAGGTTATAAAAATTACTGCAATAAATTGTTGATTATTGTATTTGTAAATAAAAAAAAAATGGTAATATAACATTGATAAAAACAAAAGGTTAGAAAGACTAAATCAAACTTTAAACGTAAGATCAAATTCTTATCAAAATAACCACAAACATCAACTGGCATAAATATGCTCAAATGAGCATCAGTATTAGAAATGATGTCGTGGAAAGACAGGTCTCCATAGCAGAAGAGCGATTAAGAAACCAAACCACAAAAGGGCTATGCAGAGACAAACACATATGATGGTTTGGAAATATTCACAGGCAAACTGTTACAGAGCCAGGAAAATATTGAAAATGCAGTGATTTGTAATTCTAGCATACATTGTTATTTTGGTTTGTGTTTAACAAGAAAATATTTTAAAATAATCATGATAACAAACAATTATTGATATTGATAACTTTTACACATAGAATGAAACTGAAGATATGTATAATTAATAAGGTGACCAACAATAGACTTTCAGGGCAACAAAAAAATCTTTTAGGGAGTTTTGTACTTTTTTGTGAAATGTACTCCTTTTACAACCTGTACCATAAAAATACTCCTAAAAGTATAAAAAACTATAATGATTATTTTTTGCAACCAATCAATCAATTTATGGTTTGAGTTTTAAGTCTTATGCAATTTTGAGAAGAGGCTGATATTGAATTAAATGCTTCTTAGTTATTTTCAACTTATTTTAATTTCATTAGCACGTCAAATACAATCTCCAATTCTAAAACAATGTTTTATACAAATTATTTATTCTATTAACAAAAGTACCACAAAGTACTTTCTTTTCAACTGTGTAATGAAAGAAATTTAATAAATTTAATGAACATTACAGGTATGAGCAAATGAAAAGTATAGTAATGGTTCAGTTTCTCATCAACAACAATATCAAGAATGTACAGTCTATTAAAAGTATGTAATCCACTATTTTTAAAATCAAATTATTTAAAAATTGTTTCATTATTATTTATTTATTACAATGAATGCTCTCTATTCTCACTATGTTGGAATCCTAGTTAAATTACTGATAACTTTAAAAATTACAGCTAATTTTTTTAATTTTAAAAAAAAGTCAGATATACTTGATAAAATTTTACTCTTGATAAATTTATAGTAAGAAAAATAAATTTTTAATATGAGCCTTTTACATAAAAAATTCTTATTTCTTTTGAAAGAACATATTTATTTTTTTAATGATTAAAATAAATATTAGTTATAACAACAATTGTGTGTATGTGTGAGTATATATATATATATATAATGCACATCATAATATTTAAAATTCAATATTTTAAGTGATGGTTAGAACTATTTAATTGACACAATAAAATTAATTTCAACCAAAGGGCTAATTTTAATCTATATTTTGATTTTAAGGTGGAAAAATCCCAATACTTACTCCAATTTGTATAAGGAGAATAATCACAAGGAATTAGGTATGGTTCAACAATGGAATACGCATTATCACTAGGGTTATCGTAAGTCCAATTTCCTTCCACGTAAGTAAAAGTCTGAGCTTCTTGCAACTCAGCTTTCTTTTGTCTCTCACTGGAGGCTAAATCTTTATAACTAGATTTAATTAAAAAAAATCATACGATATTAGTTATAATATCTTTTTATTTTTTAAAAAAAAAAAAAAAAAAAAAACTCAAATATCTGATATGGAAACAGAGAATGAAATGTTTTGAGAAAAATGTTCTGTGCCTTTGAAATACTTAAGTCAGTCAGAAAGTTAATTGCACAATTTCGTAAAAATTTCAGTCAAAGGCTATTTAGATGAAACTGTGTTGACAACACTTCAGACATTTATCTCCCTCGTGTGATGTAGTGGCTTTCATGAAGATATTTTAATTTTTCTTATAATCAGTTGGAAACATATCTTGATAGCAGCAAGTGGTGTCCAAATTAGAAATGTATGCAGTGATTTTTTGTGAGTGAAAAGGTTTATGCAATGCAATGTCACATCAAGCTATCGCAAAGTGGTGCAACATGTTTGAGAACAGATGTACAAATATTGACGGCGCTGAGTATGAGAGAAGATAATCAACTGTGATAAATCCTGAAATTGCTGCTCACATGCAGAAAAAAAAAAAGAACATGTGGACTACTGAAAAATTTTAGGTGGGAAATGTAGAATCACCCTCCTTATAACTCAAGACCTTTCACCTTGTGAATTCCATATTTTTGTTCCCATGAAAGAAGAACTTTCAAAGTGATGATACAACTTGGATGATGAGGTGAAAGTTTCAATCCAAGAATGATTATCAGGTATTGGGTGGGATTTCTTTAGAGAAGTTATCGAAAAACTTGTACCAAGTGTCAACAAATGCTTAAATAGTGGAGGTAATTACATTGAAAAGTAGATTTTGAATGGAACTTTAAGATACAAATAAAATTATTGTTAAATTTCTATCTTGTTTTGTTTCCTTAAGCAATGCAACTAACTTTTTGACTGACCCTTGTATTTATTTTATTCAAATCACAAAAAATAAAACAAGGTGTTTTTTTTTAAAAGTGTAACTAATACTATATTCATAATTAATTTAATCCTTATGGAATTATACAAGCAAAACAATTACAAAGAACTGCTTTTAGCTTTGTAAATTTAAAAAAACAACAACAAACTCTATTATTTCAACTAATTTATGAAACATTCCTTACACTGCTGCTCACAATTAACTTTGGAAAAAAAAAAAAAAAAAAAAAAAAAAGATTTAAAACTCTAGAAAATTACTTCAACTTATACCTTTATAGTTATAATGAAATATAAGATTTTTCTTACTGTCTTTCAGTGCAAACACAACTGATAAAAACCATTTTATTTATAATAAAAAGAATAAATGAAAATTTATGTATATTTTTAACAACATGAGGCCTTTAATCTCAAAAATACATTTACTCACAAAGAAGATGGAGCTTTAGATATTGGAAAAATATAAGTCACCAGTTCTTTTATTCTTTTTCGAATCAAGGATTCCAAGGAACTTTTTTTCGATTTTAATATTAATTTCTTAGACTCAACATCAGCACTGAATTTTTCATTATGTCTTTGAACAGAAGAAAGTAGTTCGACACACTCATTTGCACTTTTAGTTAAATTAGATTTCCTTTCCTTTAGGTCTTCTATGAGTTTCTTATCTAAAGAAATGAAAATGAAGTTCATTACATACACTACAACAAAAATTAAAATGAAGCAAATGAAATGTATATTTGAATTTTAAGGAACAATATGAAATAGCATGAAATGAAATCAATCTATTTAGTCTAAAATAAAGAATATAAACTGGATTATTTTACATTTTCAAGGAAAAAAATTATCAATAAATTGATTAGGAATGTACAAATATTTATACAAAAAAGACATGTTATGTTGAGAAAAGTATGTAGATAGAATTTCGTTCAAATACGAGGTGTGGCTATTAAATAACACGACTGATGCTGTTATTTTGATTTCATACATTCTTACTATCACCTTCAAAATACATACAATCTTCTATCCCTACAAATCTTCCTTTGTTTGAAACAGTACTGGAAATCTACCAGCTCCTTCAGGACATGTACTATTTTCTCTTTCCAGCTCCAATGGACTCGAATCTTGTTCCTTTTAATGCAGATTTCACCTTAAAAAACAGACAGAAGTTTAATGGCCCAAGCTCCAGCAAATACGACAGATGGTCTAACACTAGGATGCTGTACTTGGTGAGCAATCTCTTGACAGACAATGCGGAATGACTTGTCCTTCCACAAACCAAGGCATTTTTTCCCATATTCTTTCATAGAGTTCAGCATGAAAGTGAAGGTAGGAATGTTGATTAATATGAACCAAGTGAAGGTACACAATTCCATGAATATTTAAAAAAAAAAAATTCATCATTGCTTTGAATTTCGATTTGCTCATTCAAGTTTTTTTTTTTTGGCTCTCGTTGAAGATGGGCTCTTCAAGTGTATGGATTGGAGTTTTGTTTCAGGATCATAAGTAAAAAAACCATGATTTATCCCATTATTATCCTTTCCAATAAGCTTGTATCATTTTCAATGGCATTCAAAGTGTCCGTACATAAACATTTTAGCAAGCTTCTTGTTATTCAAAAGTGAAAATTTTAGGCACCATTTTAGCACACTCTTCTTGCATGTTAAATTTTTTATGTAAAATTTGACATACAACCACATGAATACTTAATTCACAATCAGATAGAACCAGATTACATTTTTTTTTTATATTGTATTCTGAACTTGATGTGGAAGGTTGACACATGCGTGAATCATCTTCAACATCTTCCTGGCCATCTTGAAAATGCTAAAACCATTCAAGGACACATGCATATGATAAACATTCATTGCCATACACATCTTTCAATAAATTATTCGTTTCAGTAGCAGTTTTTCCATATTTCATGTGAAATTTTACGACAATTCATTACGCAATCATTACATTTTATCATTTTCCATGCAAAACAAAGAAGAACTCTAATGTCAATGAAGGTTATAGCTATAAGGATTTATTTACAGAAGCAAGAGGCACTGTATTTGAAAGAGAAGGCTTGACACTAAACAGCTGTTGGTCATTGGTATTTGGCAAATGTGTACTTCTGTAGCAGCGTCAGTCTTGTTATTTAATAGTAGCCATACCTCATATATATATATATATATATACATATATATATACACACCATACATGATTTTTATGAATAAAAGGGAGTTCATACTTATTCTCATCAAATATGAAAATGTTAAAAGGACATTCTATTTACTAAATAAAAAGAATATTCATTGAAAGGAGAAAAAAGATGTAATGATATATTGAAATAATGATAAACTAATTTTTGTGCTCAGGATACTGACAAATAACACATGAAATACAACAAAACTACTAAAATAACAGTTTCAAAACATTTTTTTAAAAACTCATGACTATTTATATAATATGAGACATTACATAGAAAAAAATATCAAAACAATATAGAAACATGATTTTAAATATGTTTTAAGTTAATGTTTAAGTAATTTTAAATATGTTTATATTATGCAATCTCCAATAATTTCCCCCTATAAAATTATTATAACATTGATAAATACAGAAAAAAATCCTAAATATTACTTTGCATTTAATAACTGCAAGCACTAAAGAATGTCTTCATTCAATCTTGATTACATTACAACACATTATAAATATATTTAAACAAACTTTTTTTCTGTCTTTACCTTTTGATATTTCTATTTTGCGGGACTCAATACTTTTCTCAAGAAGTTGAATTTTCTTCTCATATTCTTTGATGCTAAACCTCTGAAATAAATATGGAATGAATATTATTGATAAAATGAGACTAAAAAATGCAGAGATATTATATTCTCTTTTAAAATGAATGCATCAGATGAGATTCTGAACTGAGAAGAGCATTATAAATTTAAAAATAAAAAGAAAGATATTACAATATAATTTTAAATAAATTAACAAAATCGATATATTTTAAGATTCATTCTTACCATATCTTCTGCTTGTCTTTTAGGTGCCACTATTACTTCATACCTAGAAATATTACAGTATATAAAGGATATATATTTAGAAAATTTGTAAAAACTTTTCAGAAAAAATGCTTACTTCATTTAATAGCTATTTGAGATGCTATTTTTAAAAATATATAATTCCAATACAATAGAAAACATTTTAAAATATACCAACTTATAAAAATACACAATAAAAATATTAAAATTTGTTTCCCTTTCCTACATGTACATATTTTAACACACAATTATAATTCCAGTTTAGTGTATTTTCTTAGAATTGTTATCGTCATTTTATTGATTTTTCCTACATTTTAAATGAGTTTCAGAAAAGAGCAACACAGCAAGAAAATAGAAGCAGAATGTAGAAAATACACCTTTTCTCAATTGACATATTCCCTCATTTTTCATATTCTTTAACATAATCATATACTTATGGTTAGTATGTTATAATATTATGATTACGAATTACCTTATTTTGAAAGTGCCTTCTAATGACAACATATTTTGAAACTTAGTTGCTTACAAAAATAGCTAAAACTATTTAAAAAATTTTATATGTAAAATATATTTATACTGTTTAATAATTGTGATTCTTAAATCACAAATATGATACGTCTGAAATTAAAACATCAAAGCTAATTACAAGCAACTTTATTTAGTTTGATTTTGCATACATTATTTTAATTTCTTTAGTTATATACATTTAGTTCATATATGAATAGTTTAAAACATAATTACTCTGTTTATAACATTGTAACCAAAAAAATTAAGTGATTCTTTTTTAAAATTAAGCTTTGCAACCTCAATAGTTTTAGAAACAAAAAAGCTACTGATCTGACTTTAAATTGAGATTAATTTGAATGATTATGAGTGAAACACTTAAATCATCATCCCAACAAAACTGAATAATACATTCTTCAGAGTACAACATATCATCTATTTATATGATGCACCAATGACATTTTTCACAAATTCATATTCATAATAGTGACTCAGTAATATTTACGCTGGAAGTTTTGTTGTTCAATCCATGATAAAAATAATGTAAATTTATTAAATAATTTTTTTTTTGTTATTTACTGCCATGTTTTACTTTAAGTTTGAGAAATATTGATTATTGCAAAACTAAGAGAACTAATAATTCATTGTAGAATTATTACATTACTAATTTGTTTACATAAAGTTATTTACAGATCGCTCTGAATAGATATCAATAGAAGTGAATGATACTTGGGTTATTGTTTCATTCTACAATCTTCCCTATCAAGTCATATGAGAACTTTTAAGGTTCAGTTAAATTCAATATAAAGCAGCCTTATTTATTTTACATGATATTCTTTGATAAAATTTTGCTTTGAATCAACTTGTGCTTATTCTTAACATGAACTCTCAAAGAAAGATACAAAAGTTCAGGTTTTCTTCTATCATTACTAAATGCATCGTTCTAGAAATCAGATTGTTTTTCTTTTCTCCTTATGATAGCTAAAATTGCTATATTCTACAAAACTAAATATTTTCTTCTAACCATATATATTTAACTGTTTAGAAATAGTAAAAATTTATAATTTTATAAATAAAATAATAATTACTAAAAAACATACTTTTTAAGTAAATTTTCTTTTTCTTCGTTTATTCTGTATTGCTTTGGCTTCTTATCTGCAAAACTAGGTAAAAAGAATATGAATGGCAAAATAATTTAAATTTTAAATGAATATATAAATATTAATAAAACACTTATAGACATTATATACGATTTAAAAAAAATTAATGAATAAGAATTAATAAAATTTTATTTAGCTAAAAGCAAATCTTTCCAGCACTGATATTTAAATAAAAAAATTACAACATTCTTTAAAGAAAAAATATAAACTTTGTAATCCTGTACCACAAATGTGTAAAAAATATGAGCCACTAATCAGTAATACAGATTAAAAAACGCAATTGAAACAATTTTTTATAACAAAACATTTGCGATAAAATAATAATTAATACAACCAGTTCTCTTTCAAAAATGTTTAATTAAGATTCTCTAGAGTTACTGAAAGACAATGCAAGCTTTTATGATGTCTAACAGTTCGAAAAATACTCTTTTATATACTGCAATCATTCAGCATATTAAAATATCATATTTAAACATGTTGTTGTTTTATGCATTATATATGAACTAAAATTTAGATAATAGAATTAAAATTTGCATATATTTTTTCTACATAGTTCCTGAATAATTCTTGAAATTATCTTCATTAGTAATTGTGTAGTAGTAAATACCAATAAGCTACATTAAAGTTTTCAAAAATACATTCAGAAATCAAAATAACATATGAATATAATAGGAAAATTACATATGTTTTTTATCATGTAATGGAAACATATTTTATTTCATGTTATAAAGTTAAATATAATAATAAAATTATAAATAACAAGCCAACACCCCCCTTTTTTTTCTATGATTTTCACCCAGGAACGCAACAAAAGTGATGATAACATATGACCAATTCTAAATTAGGAGACAAAAATAGATAAGTAAAATTAGAAATAATACTTCACGGATATATGAAAAAATTTCTATAGTATAAAGGATGATCAATCTGTACATAACACAGGTCTGCAATGAAAAAAAGAATGCATAGGAATTTTTTAGTTTTTAAAAACACATTTTAATGTACGAAAATGGGAAAAAATACTAAAAAAATCCTTCCTGTCAAGTTTTTTTTTGTGAAATTCAAGTTTTGGTACTTCCCTGTTACAGTGGCTCCTCACGATGAATGGCAAAATGATCAATAAATATTGCCAAAATAGGTTATATCATAAGGTAAGCTTCAGAAGTTTGGCAACAATCTTGGTGTAATCATAATTTGCCAGAGGCTAGTATAATAGGGAAATCCCTAAGTTTTTAGTTTCATTTAGTGTAAAATTTCTATTTAATTCAAAATCTAGTATTCTACATTTCATTAAAAAAATTTCTAATGTATGACCTCATATTAAATTTTTTAATTTTAGCTGAACTGAACAATAAAAATAAATAAATAAAACAATAGAGGAGAAGGAAAGGAAGGGGGTAAATTAAGTTTGAAGCTTGGAGGAAGGTCAGATGATCACGTCCACACAGATGGCGAAATGTGACACAATGAATTGTGAGGAGCATTATTGGCTAGGTATCAGACGGTTTTGATATGTTCTCTGGGACATTAGGAATAAACATAAAAAAATCAGCTCTCAAATAAGATCAGGTGTCTGGAATCTAAATAAATTCAGTATCTTGCTTGCTATGTAAAGCCACATTCAGTTTACATCTAGCATTCGAACATAAATGTGCTAAAGTTTTTATTTCTGCATTAAAGAACCGAGAGATTATGTTATTTCGTCAGAAAACTTTTGTTTTATATGTGGTGAATACACAATAAAAAGTATAAAAAAAAAAAAAAAAAAAAAAAAAAAAGATTTTGTAATGAAAAATTATTTTGTTTACTTCGAACAGAAACTTATGCACCAAGACAAAGTATGGGCTCCTCACGTGGCGATGCAAGGAATATCTTCGTTTGTGGCTTAAGGCCAAGAAAAATTAATTTCAGTTTGGCATTCCAATAATATAGTATGTACAGAATACCACAATATGGACTCTTCCTCTGGGACACTCAGTGCATATGGAAGAAAACTATAATGATTTTGTTATGATTCTTGAGAAAATCAAATATCAAGAGCCTAAATGGATGGTTTGTGGAGACTTTAAATTAATTACTAACCATGTTGTTGGACCTGCAGGCATATTATACAAGATATCCCTACTTTCTATGCTTAAGGGACAGCAGTGCTGGAGAGTTGTATTGGATAAAAACTGACTGGCCACATACAGATGCCTTAACTTCACAGCAAAAAAAAAAATGACATCAATATGACTTTGGTTTCATCAGAAAAAGTTTTATAACTACTTCATATCAAATTGTGACTTATGAATCAGCTAGTTAAATTTCTACCAAAAGATAAGCAATGTTTCCCATATCTGTGTTCCAAGTTCCTGAAACTGCCTGAAGTCAAGTTGAAAGTGGGCGTTCTTAGTATGCCTGACATACAAAAACTTTTATCTGATTCTCTCTTTTTGGAAACTATGGGAGGAAAGTAAAGAGAAGCATGACACCCTTCCATACAAGATTTTGGGAAGTACTAAAAATCTTGACTACAAACCCATTGTACAACACATATTGGTTGTGTATAAAGCTCAAGGATGCAGGGTGAGCTTTATATAAAGTCTGTTTCCTACATTACCATATAGATTATTTACTTGAAAACTACAGAGCAGGGTGAAAGATTTCATCAGTATGTCAGTGATATTGAGAGACATTACGAAGGAAGATGTGTCAATATGCTAACTGACTACTGTTGGAGGTTCATATCAACAATAAAACTACTTTGCAAAGTTGGAAAGTGAGTTTGGAGAAGAAGAAAAGGTTTCCTCCGTAAAAAGAGTGAATATAAAATTGTCAGCATACATAACAAAAAAATTGTTTAATTCCTAAAGAGAAATAATATGTTTAGTTCATTATAATAAAATAATGGCTTTTTTAATTACTGTTCATTTTTTTTTGTAAACCTCTCTTTGCAAAAAAACTGCATGTGATGGGGAGAAATTGAGGCCATTTTTTGATTCAGCGAAAATATCCCAAGCAGCAGATTTTTTTTTTTTTGCAGATTTGTGTAACTTAATGAGGAAGAAAAATTTAAAAATTAAGATATAATTATGAAATTTGGAACATATAACAAGAATGATATTTCATTAAATAAAAATAAGAGTAAGAATTTTATGTACTTTTTCATATTTCCGCTCTTTTATTTAAAATATTTTCTCAGCACTAATTTGATTAAGTGTTTTTTGTGGGTGCAACAAATGACATTTAGAGATAGGTAAAAGCCTTTTATAATAAATAAAAAAAAAATACATTGTCCTTTTCAATACTGGGTTTTAGGAGAAATGAGTCATTAAATTTGAAAAATGTTTCCTTATTTTTGTTCCCTACCATTCAAAACGTACTTTATGGCAACAATACAATAGAAGGTGAAAAATGGAACTACTACATTTTCTGATTTCAAATAATGGATTTAAATCTTCCAATTTGTAGGCTTCAGATATGGCCAATTCAGGGAATAAGAATCTAATTGTTTTGTTTCAGTCATTGAACTACCCTATATGTGTATATTTTATTTTAAGGTTTCCTTTATTTAAAATGAAATTTTTGGGATGTTATTTGTAGAAATTAACAAATTTTATCATCATGAATTAAAAAAAAGGGTTTAAAATAATTTATTTTTAAAATTTCTTATATTGAGACAAAGGTTCTGCTCTCTTATTTTACAGCACTATACTTTTATCTTACCCTGTAAAACTCAATAATTACCCACTAATTTCATTTCAAAACACAAATAACTCTTTGTAGGAAATAACATGATCTGAATTTTCTTTTTGTAATTAGGTTTTGTCAAATTCTCAGTTGTTGTACACAGGGAAAGAAAAGTCAAATTAAATTAGTATGGTGAAAGTATGCCAAAACAAAACAGTGCCAAATGAATCTTTATAAAAACAACAGTAGTTGAGAAATTGATCTTTTAAAAGGCTTTAAAAAATAGAAAAGAAAGTGTTATTTCATATCAACTTATAGCACTACATTTTCAAAGATTATGAAAGAAGTAATAAGATGAATTAAAAATTTCAAAACAAAATTACTACTTTAAATGCTGAGCAGAATTTTTTTTAGAAAAAAGCGAATATTTTCCTTTAACACTTCCATAGTGTTAATTTTTGTTGCAATCTTACTTAGTTTTTATCCTTGCAGTATCTAGCTTTTCAATAATAAATACCAGATTTCAATTACAAAATTAAAAAATAGAAGATGTATAAATCAATTATACAAACCTTTCATAAATATTTGTCTTGGAATGACGGAAATTACCATTCCTGATGCAATCAATACAATAAAAGTGTTTTTTACGACGATTACATAATTGACATTTTAGGTAAGTATCATCGCGTCTGTAATTATGAGTTTCTGTTAGAGATATATCCTGATATACCATTTCAGGAATGGATTCATCTAAACCTTCATCGCTTGAGCTCGCCATTAAAACATCACGATTGCTCCATCATAACAAAGAATGACAATGTAAGTAAACAAACTGGATGTTTCAACCAGTCTGGTTCATCAGACAGGACGTACGATCACAAAATTATTAATAACAATATTAAATTAAATTACTCGGAAACTAATTTTTTTCATTTTAATATAATTATTTGAAAAATTCATCAACTTAGCCATCATTTTTTAAATCAAAACTTTCTTTTCTTTTCTTAAGGATAGAAAGAAGTCCGAAGCTGTGTGACGAAAAAAGTTAATGTTTTGTTTACACTGCGCACGAAGTTGGTTTTTCATTTTATGTTTTTCACTGAACTATTCCTAGCTCTCTCTGGTAAATGTTGAAATGAATTTGTCCGAGACCTATCAACAAACAGAAGAGAATGATTATAAATTGTAAGTTTTTGAGACTATTTTTGTTGCAATAATTTTTTGTTGTTGTTAATCATAATTATCCGAAATACTTCTATATGTCTTCGGATATTTTGTGGGTAAATATTTTTAAAATTAATAATTTCTTCTTTGAAATAAAAGAAAATATATTCACAGAATAAAATCACATTTCTTAAAAAAATTGTGTAATTAATGCTATTTGAATCGAAGTATATTAGTGATATTATGGAACGTTTGTTATCTGCATTATTGATTCTTAGTCAAGGAGGATACAATTACGAAATACAGATTTGCTGTTTCAGCATTTTTTATGTAAGGAAAAAAAAAAGCAGTCATTCCTAATAAAAAGTAATGTCCAATTTTTATCGAACAAGATTTCTTGTATTGTTTGCACACATAAAAGTTTTTGTTTCCCCATTACTATGTCTAAATAGATTATTGCTGGAAATGTCTTTGGATATTAAATCTTTTGTATAATGTATCATTTTTTTCAACATTGTAGGTAATATTCTACCAGATTGTTTTTATTTTTGTTATTAAATGGAAGTCTCAATTACTTATTCAAAATTAACATAACCTGATTGTGTAAAAAAATATTTAATGAAATACAGATTAAATTTGAGATAATTGATAATTTTCCACGAGAATATGCGGCCAGTAAAATTACAAACAACATGCATCTATTGTAGGTTTCTGAAAATGACAATTCTCTTTTTTTCATATTTCTTTTTTAATTAATAAATACTTTAAGCTTAAGTAAACATTTTCTTGCCGTTATATAATTTATTATAGAAATATGCTCCAATTTAAAACTATATATTAATAACCAATTTAATATTTATTTCATAACCCATCTAATATTTATTTCACAATCCATTTAAATTTATATTAATAACCCATTAAAAACTCTTCTTATTAGTTGCTCCAACTGAGGAAATAAATGATTCCAGTTATTTTGGAAAATAAGTGATGATAGTTATTTTTAGTTGACCTGAAAATTGAGTAGATTTTTTTTTTTTGGTTCTTAGTATTTACTAACAATTTTTAAAATATGAGAATCACACATAATGTAAATAGTTTCAGGAATAAAAATGATCACTATTTGCATTTTTATAGATAAAATTTGTGAGATCAATATGTAATATTATCAGATATTTCTGTAACTTAACTCATGAATGTTTTGTGTATTGTTTTAACTTCATTCTTACCATGGTTGTGTCCCTGTTGTATTTAACATTCATTATCAAGGATAACTAATTACATGAAATGTCTGAATTATGATTGAAAAAATATATTTAACTTGTATTATTGTTACAAAATTTTCACTAAATTTCGCTTGTTTGGACCCATTGCAGTTGTAAACATAATAGTTTAATTAGTATATATATATAATTAATATGAAAAAAAGTATATTTTGCTGATTATATTTTAGCAGCTTTAAAGTTATTTGGAATCATTTAAATTTTTTTTTATAGAGAAGTTGGATGAAAAATGTAATTTTTATATTTATTTATTAATTTTCAAGTTAAAAAACAGTTTTTCCATTTCAAAACTTTTATGTTGAACACACCTCACATGTTTATAAAATGTATGAGTTCCTCTGAAATATTTTTTTAATTAGAAGTAAAAAAGTTTGGTATTCAATTTGTAGAAAAAATGAGGATACATTGAAAATATGCATCTTAGATTGCTTCATAGTTATTTGATTGTATGTGAATTAGTTCTATTGTGCTACAGTTATTCACTTTTGTTAAGAGTCTTGAATAAAGTGTATTATATTTTATAAATTATGTTTATCATATATGTATGTTAATTTTAATGAATTGGCAAAAAATTTACATAATTCATTGCATTTATCATGCACTTTTAAACTTTCTAAGTGATACTTCTTCGATAGTTATATTTATTTCTATTCTCAAATATATATACAAAGAAACTTCTTTCTGAAGTAAATTTTTTTTAAAGGATTTTTCTTGCCTATTGTTCAGTTCAGTGATTTCAGTCTCTTTTGTCTTTTAAATAATATTTATTTAAATCCATATATCCATACATACAATCATTGCTATAGAAGCAAATCCTGGTGGGAGCTGCAAACATGCACAACAGAAACAAAAAAGAGCTAATGGTCAATGAAGTGAAAAGTTTTATAGTAGCAGCATTTATATTTTTAGAAAATTATAATATTTACTAACTTCAAGAGTAAAAGTTGAAGCAGTTAGCTCGCAAAAGATTGGTTGGGAATTTGGCTGAGTGTGAAATCTAATAAAATAAAAATGTGATAATGTGAATTCATCATCATCATCATATATATATATAGTGTTAATGTTAATTTATTAACCATCTAGTTATAAAATATACATATAGAAGCATTTAATGAATACAAATACAATATTAATAAAGATATTAATAATATGAACTTTGAAACGAAAGATGAAAATTTTTTTGATTTATTAAAAATTACGCAACTGCAGAAAGACATTATAATTAGCTATGTTCACAAAGTTCCAAGTAATTATGTATAAATTTACTTTTATGGAATTATTTATATACATCTGAAAGTAAATAATGCTTATGTTGGAAATAATTTTTTTTTTATAAGAAAATTTATAGTAGAATTACAGCTCCTTATAAAAAATTGGATTGCAAATTAATGAAATTAAATATTCACATATCTTTATAACACCAAAATTTCATAAAGAAAACAAACAATTCTGTTAAATTTAGAATTGTTACAGTTAGTATATAATACTTATGTTGCAAAAGTAAGTAAATTGTAACAAAAAAATTTACTAGAGGCTATTTATTTGTAAATTTAATAAGACTGCTATTATTAAAAATAGAGTAAATATTATTATTGAGAATAGTGAAAACGAAGATATAAATTCTGTATATAGCTATGACTATGATGAACTGTTTAATTCAATAGATATAGATGATCTTATAATGGTATTTTTAATTATTTATAAGAATTTAAATATTAATATTAAGAAGAATGTATAATACTATTTAATTTAGTACTTAAAGAAAATTATATGAATATAATGATGAAAAAAATATAAACAAATTAAAGGCATACTGTAAGGATGGCCAGCAAGTATTGGTATAGCCGATATTTATTTACCGATTGATTGGTTGTATTAATGTCACTCTAGAAGCAACACAAATGCTATCGATGATGGCCTTCGTAATTTTGAACCTTTTTCAAGTAATGAGGATGACACCTGAACTGGTAGCTCCCTCTCCTAACTTCCACATTACACCAATGGGAGGATTTTGAGTCTTGCCAGATTTATCATTCATCAGCCTTGGCTACATGGCAGGTCTTTAAAGGCATCAGAGCTCAAACGCTTATTAACATTTTCATGACTAAAATTATTTGATAAAAATGATTATGTATTATATACAGGTATACTGATGATCTTATAATCTTGATTTATTACAAGAACTGAGAAGATACTAAATCTAATTTATCCTTTTACTTAAATTGAAACAAAAATGAAAAGAAACAATGTTTAATTATAAAAATAGCAATCATAGATAAGAAAATTAATAGTATTATTATGATAAAAGAGAAAATTTTAATTTTTATGTGAATAAAATACCTATCTAGAATAGTAACATACACTCTATAACAAAAATAATTCGACATAAAAACCAACGTTTTTATATGGTGGCAAAGTTTATTAAAGAAGATTATTGAATATTAGTTAAAACTGAAATATTAGTAAAAACTAAATATTATCTAAATATTGCATTGTTAGGCAAGTAAGAACGATTCCCAGAATTTCAGAGCTCTAGCTTGATGGGAAGTTGGTTAAATTAATGATAGAAAATTTGATGACACACTGATACAGACACACACCAAGTGAAATACATAAAAACGTTAAAACTAACTAAAATTAATTAATTCGAACTTTAATTCCATGATTTAGGTTGTGCATCCGTGCATTGTCTTGATGGTAGAGGAGCTTTTTCTATTTCAATTGAGGATATTTTTTTATTTCTTCGCTTAATCGGTGCAATAACGATGGATAATACTCTCCAGTTATTGTTTCCCCCTTTTTCCAAATAATCGGTGTAGATGATTCCGCGTGCATCCCAAAAAAATTGTGGCCATCACCTTGCTGGCCGATTTTAGCATTTTTTCTTTTTTTCGGAGCACCTTCATAAGTCCACTGTTTCTTTGTGTGGAGTGTAGCTTACACGTTTTCGTCCACAAATATTGTACGTAGCTTTATGCCAGTAGGCTCAACTATTTCGCGCAATTTGATTGTCAATATCTTCGGGAGTAGTCACTGCCACTAGACGTCCCGAACGACGTTTATCTTTTGTGGATGTACGGCCACGTTTAAATTCATTGACCCTATTGTAAACAGTTGCAAACACAGTAGCCGATGTGCCATGAACTTCATCTAAGTCAACTTTGTTCACTTTCGGTGTTAAGCCTGTAAAATATGTGTTTAATCACCGCTCGAAACTCACTTTCCCCCATTTTCTAAATAAATTCAAGTTCCTTACTTGAATCAACAATAAAAATGAAACCATATGTTGGAAACTACTGAAATTTAGGCAGCTGTCTAGTGAGTCATGATGCATACTAAAACCAAACCTTTTTTTGTGTCTACCGTCTCTTGGATTTTTTAAGGACTTCTTGAAGGCCCCTCATATTTAATGTAGTTATTATTGGTACTCACATCATATTCGCAACATCACAAAATATTGGAGATCCTGATTTAAAAGGATTCTCGAATTATTGACCTTATATCTTTAGCATTTGCTCGCACATATGTCATATGATATATAATTTACTTTTTATCGATTAAAATTGGATTTTGACCATCTAGCTTATATATTTCAATATTTTTGTTAGTATGTTTGCAATTGGAATGTTGAACAGAGTTTTTTTTTTAAAAAAAATGACAAGTGTAGTAAAATTGTTTTATCTCTCCAAGAGTTACAAATTTTTAATTTTTTTTTTTTCATTTTTAAAAACAAAGAACTCGTTTTGTGGGTTTATTCAATTCATAATCAAAAGGTGGGTTTATTCAATTCGTAATCAAAAGGTTGAAAAGTTTATTAAAATGAATCTCTCTCCTAAAGATTTCCGTCAACGGGTCATTTTGATTTCGTGAACTTAATGTTAATCCTATGGAATTTCTACTACCGTCCTCAGATCTTCACTATTCTATATATTCGAATGCAAAAAAGTGCACCTGAAAAAGGAAAAAAATAATGAAAGTTTCTGCGGAATTACATTTAAAAAAAATACTTTTACGCCTAATTTAGAGGTTCGTTTGCGGTTTTCTAATCTTTTAAAAAAATTGTTCTAAAATATTTTCAAAAACTGGAGATAAAATGTAATTCAGCAAAAACATACTTTTTTTTTTTTGCCTTTAAATAGTGGAAATTGTAAAGTTTTGAGGCCGGTAGCAGAAATTCCATACAATCCAAATTAACATTACGTTCACGAAATCAAAATGACCGGTAGACTGGAGCCTTAAATGTTATTTCAATGTTTTTCACTTTTTAAGCCATCATTTTCCCCTTATTTTTATTATGTATAAAATTGCATTCCTTTTAAAATTGGTTTATGTTTATTAACGATTGACATATTTTTGATATGGCATTTAAATAAACTTAAAAGTGCCCTTTATTTTTCCCCTCATAATTTTTTTAGAAACATGCTAACGTTTCATAAACGTAAATGGATGACTCAATAATGCGTGAGTATAAAATATTTATGTTAACGCAAGCTGACCAAGTTGTGAACCTTAAAATACAAAATATATTCAAAGCTCAGCAAGTACTCGAAATAATGTATATAAACCGATTTCGATTTTCTTTTTAAGAATGCAACATATGCAGCATATCAGTGGCTTCATTATGCTCGAAAACAGAAATTTATGGCAGAAGTATTACTCAAATTCTTCTTCACTTCAATTTCTGACCAATTACGAGGTTCATAGCCCTCGTGTTGCTTCTAGTGCGACGTTAATAAAAAACTAAACTAATCAATTTCTGGCCAACAATGGGAGCGATTGGAAATCAGAAGTGGGGAGGAAGGCAGAAAATGTATAGACACTTAAAAACAATTTGGAATGGAGGGGTTAAGGAATTACCCTAAGAATTTAGACGTACAATTAAAAAATTTATCTACAAAATGGGTAAATTCTCGACGCTTTCTGAGTGAATTTGAACAGGATTGATAGTTTATGTGATTAATGGTTTAGTGTTAATATTAGCGTGCAATTGTTTTTGTGAAATTTTGATTAAAATACTATATTACACATGTTTAACAGTTAGTGGTATTTCGATGAATAAAAAATGATCGATGATAGTTTTATTTTAAAAAAATGTGACTTGTTTATAATAAAAACGGAAAAAGAAAATAATTTGCCAAAATTGACCAATGAGTTTACTCAGGACCATATTTTATTTAACATATTACACAATAAATAATATCCAATTAAGTGTTCAAAGCTAGAGGAAACTAAGGCCTTTGTTAAATTTTTCGAAAATACCTTGTTTAATATTTCTTTTAAAAATAAGAATCTTTTGTTTACAAATTAATGGAATGTCTTGGTGCCTCCTGAAAAATGAAATGTCTCGATGAGTGAAGATGTTAAGGACGACCATTTGGCGGTACGTTAAGATGATTGTTTGGCTTTTAGAAAGTCTAAAATGTTGCCGTGTCGTTGATCGCATTGATTCTTATCTTATTTTGTTACCAACAGTGAGATTGTTTAATTGTGCATACTTCGCGGTGTAGGATATCTTCAACACAAAGAGCTATCAGAGTATTGCATACTCGTAGATAGATAGCTATTCTCCATGTTTTGAAAATACTGTAGAATAAACTTATTAAAAATTAGGTTTTAGTTTTGCCTTAATGTAAAATTTAACCAAAATTTCTATGTTATGCGTATTTCCCCCCTATTTTATTGAAATTTTAGTTAGTTAATGCAGTTAGAATAAATTATTACTAAAAATTATTTTTATCTCATTTTAACTTCCCAAAAATCTTTTCTTTATCTTTATTGTTCTTGCAATATATGAATAATATTTCTGTTTACTTGATATGCTTAACGGGAATATTCTCGTTGTTTCTGATGAATTTCCTGAAAAAATCGATATCAACTGAAGCAATTGAATATTATCGAATCGTAATCGTTCCTTAAATGGAATCGTAATCGTTTCTTAAAACCTGAAATTTTCCTGATTTCGTTTTATTTTAAAGTTAAAAATATAATTTTAAATATTTTATTGTTTTGTAAAGAAATATCATAGATTTTCCTAACCATCAGCCAAGAGACTTAATCCTTTTCTTAATATAATCCGAATTATATAGAATTCTACAAATATTCCTTTTTGCAAGATCAGTTCAGGCACCAAAGCACAAATATTTTACTACATAATTGTTTTAAACTGAGCAATTTTAGTTAAGCTTTCTATTGCATTGTGACCGAGTGTGACATATAATAGTCCCGTTGTAGCTCATGTATGTCGTAAGAGGCGACTAAAATGGGTACCCAGCGTCTGGGGTTATAGCCGGGATCCCTGCCCCTGGGGATTATATCAGGGGACCTCAGGGACTTGCCTTCTTTCGGTAAGTCGGGCATCATGACCCCGGGCACCTTAGTGATCTTTTTTTCCCCATGGGGTTTACTGTCTTTGGTAAACACGGGTGACGCACCCCCGGGGTACCCTAGTGATTCTTCTCTATTTTCGACCTTCCTTGTCAACTAATTTTTGTCCTTTTTTTTCAATTTTTTCACATCCAGAACACCGTTAAATCTTGTTTGGCGTTAAATCACACCTGGCTCTTGCGCCAGTAACCTTTACATCCCCCCACTCACATTCTATAGCAATTAATTTTTACTTTATGTTACGAATTTATGGTTTAATTTTCCTTTTATATTCTCTTATTAATACACCTTTCAATTAACCGAATAGAATACATTACTTCCTCTCTTAGACATCACTTTACGGCTTGCCAATAATCCAGCGTTTTGACACCCGTAGACAAGTTTTAACAGATGTTATTTTATTCCTTCTACTTAAATGAAATTACGTAATTATCAATACAAAACAATGCATTTTTTTAAAGTTTTAGTTACTCTGTGTTTTTGACTCTTCATTTGCGTGGAGTGTATTAACTTTTATATTACATAGCATTTGCTGTTTAAAGGCGTGAAAAATGGTGATTTTCCAGTAATCCGTTAATGCTCTGGTTTGATATTTGCCTGAATTACCGAGAGAGTACTCTATTTAACAAAAAAAAAAAAAAAAAAAAAAAAAAAAACTGAAAATCGAAAGTAACGCGTCGCAACAAATGCTCGGGTTTCAATTTCATGAACACAGGTGGGTTAAACCGAAATTAATTAAATAAACTCGTCCGAGGGGGTATCGTAAAGATTTAATTATTATACTTAGAATTAACCGAGATATCTGGATAAAATGTATTCTGCGTATTAATTGATCTTATGAATATAATTTTGTAAATTACACATATTAATATTAGTTTGTTTGGTTTCATGAAGCAGTAGATCGAAGTAACCCGCAGTATCGTTAAGTTTGAATTTTTATCGCTGGATATCGTAAAGTTTTAACTATTACTAAAAATAATCGAGGTAGAAATTTTATTTTGATTTATTATTCTTAAGATATCTGTGCATAGTCACCATTCAGAGTGAGACATTTATCTCAGCGTTTCTTGACCTTATGAAAGCCGTCGTTGTAGAACTCAGCAGATTGGAACTCTATAATCTTTTCCATCCTGCGGGTAACTTGAATCTGCGGCTTCCAGAAACAAAACAGATCAACATTAAAAGCTGTGATTTTCAACATTATGCAATGGATAAATTAGCATGCAGAATAAATATTATCCACGCATATCGGTTATTTCTTCGTAGTGATTAAAACTTTACAATGTCTTTACGTACTATAGATGCAATAGTTTTTAAAACATGTGATCCTTTGTGAGCTTTACTTTTTATATTATTATTTTCTATAGATAATCTTTTCTTTTAATCTTTTAATAGTTTTTCTTCCCTAAGTACAATTTAATAAAATTTGTCATTATTAGATTTTAATTATCTTCAATGTGTCTTGGTGTATTAATTTTTAACTATACATTTTTATTTTCAGGAGTGTTTTAAAACTTTTGAAAGCCAGGAATGTTAAAGAACATAGTTTTGAAGAAACCATTAAATATGCTAATAAATTGTTAGAAAAGTTGGATTATTTGCAAAAAGCAAATGCTCACAAAAACTTTCAAACATTCGTCTCGGAGCAAACCATTTCAAGTGGATCAGACCACTCAAAATATGGCGAAACAGTGCAAAAAGCCGATTATGAGAATGTACAGAGAAACTTAGCTGAGAGTCACGCAAAAATTTCCAAACTCGCGGAACAAGTAATTAACTTAAAAGATACACTGGATGCCAAGAATTTGTTGGTGACCAAGCAAAGTAGTGAACTGGAAAAAGTGGAGATTGAATTTAAAAAGAACCAGGAACTCAATTCTACTTTGAAATCAGAACTCGCTCACACAAAAAATTCTTTACAAAGTATGTCGGACGATTACACGGTTTTAAATATCACACATTCGTGTGTTGAAAATCAAAGGAATGATTTGGAAATAGAAAATAAAAAATTACGCTCTCTAGTATCAAAACATAACGAAGAGAGAGAAATCTTCGTAAGACTTGAAAGTCAAAAGAATTTGCTAGAAACTGAAAATATGGAACTTAAAAAAAAACTAGAATCGTTTATGGAGCTGAAGGAAAACATTATGGCAATCGAAAACGAAAAAAATGGTTTGGAGATGGAAAATAAAAAATTAAAATCTCAGTTAATGATGCTTAAAAGAAGAAGAGAACATTCTTTGAGTAGCGGAAGTTACGAAAGTGTTTGTTCCGTTGATGGTAGCAGCAATAAAAATGTCGGCAAATCAGCAAAGAATGAAAGTTGCAAGACATCTCCACCACATTCGTCATCATCGAATACTAGTAATGCCTATCCGGATGTATCATTTCCAGATAAGCAAAAATTGTGTTTTGTAGCCCATGAAAGTGAAGTAAATGCTGTTATGTGGTATCCGGATCCTTCATATTTGATTACAGCCGGTTCTGATCGAAGGTTAAAACTCTGGGAAATATGCCGCGACGAGGTGAAGTTACTCACATCAGCAAGGGACTGCAATTCGTCCATTTTGTCTGTTGACATAGATGGTAAAGCAAGTTCAGTGTTATGTGCCTCTAGCGACTTTTCTAGTCGCCTTTGGGACATATCTGATTTCAAACTAGGTCACACTTTAACTGGTCACAGCGGTAAAGTAATGTCTGCAAAATTCATCAAAGAAAGTGATACTATTATTTCTGGCAGCTTAGACAAAACTTTGAAGCTATGGGGCAAAAATAAAACACTTTGTACCATGACTTTCAATGCTCAATCTCCTGTGAACGATGTTGTCAGTAGGGATTCCAATTTCATTATTAGTGGCCATTGGGATCGCAAAATTCGTTTTTGGGATGTAAGGACAAAGAATTCTACGCGTTCCATTGATGCCTCTGGGGTACTGACATCATTAGACGTGTCTAGGAATGGTTCTACACTTCTTACTTCCGAACAGGATGGTAAATTGAAAATCTTTGATTTACGTACTTTCAAAGAAGTAAGATCCATGTCCGAAACTAATTTTCAGATTGTTTGTAACTGGACTCGGGCGAAATTCAGTCCTGACGGCAAATATTGCTGCTGTGGATCGGAAAATGGTTCTGTATATGTATGGAATTCTGTAACCGGAGCTCTCGAAAAAGAACTGAGAGGACATGATTCTGCTGTGATATCGTGCAATTGGAGTTCATGTGGATCATACTTAGCAACTTGTGGAAATAATAGGAAATGTGTAATATGGTCCAAGCATAAAGGAGTGTAATAAATTCAACGTTATTTTTTTAAAATTATCTTTTCATTTGTTAATTAATTTTCAAAACATGCTTATTTGCGTAGTTTGAATTTTCCAAAAAAAAAAAAAAAAAAAAAAAAAATCCTAGTATCAGTTTTCTCTATCAAGCCCAGTATTTAAAAAGTTTTGTTCTGCAAAGAAATGGTACAGATTAAAAAAAATTTCAAAAACACTATACAATTATTCTGAATTAACATCCCCCCCTTTTTTTTTTAGTTTTCGTAACTTGTTGGTGTAGATGTTTAATCTGTATCAAGAAGGGGATATATAAAACAATTGCATTTACTAAAAAATAAATCATTATTTTTGTTAAAAATATTAATTATTCTTGGAAGTAGATTTTTAAAATCTTATTTATAGAAACATTCTCCTTGTGTATGATCTAAATTGATAAATAAACGTATAATTTACCTAAAGAAAGAGAAATAACTATAAAGATTTTTTATCTGTACGTCATTATTAATCGCTGAGAGGAGCTGCTGCTTCGGTTGGTTTGGAAAGTTAGGTGACAAAAACGACAATCCTCATTACTGTTTAAAAAATATTTAATTTAAGAATTTTTAATTAAAATTCTTTTTTTTAAAAAAAAAAAAAAAACAAGATTCGACATGTTGCATTAATCCATATTTTTAAAGTTTCTTATATTTTTATATTAATTTGTTGAGAAATTTGAATTTAAATATCACGCTTTATATGCAAATGTAACGCTACAGGAAATCGTTACTCCAAACCTTTACAAATTGTATCGAATTATTTTTATAAGAATATATTCCACCCTGAAAGTCAAAGAAAAACTGTTTATAGTACTATGTAAGAGTAATATATAACATGAAACTCGGTTATTTCTTAAGGCCGACATTGGATATATTCGTACAATAATTAAGTGTTTCATCGCTTCAATTTTAATAACTGTTATAAGTAAATATTTCTTTTCCCCCCTATTGACTAGTACTCATAATTAGCGGATATTGCATTTATATTAATCTCGAAAATTTTACTCGCATCTTATTCATTAAATTCTCTAATTATTGTCTAATATTAAAGTGTAATTATCATGCCTTTCTATAACCAAACCTTACTATTTGAAAAACAAATCCCCTCAATAATTAACTGTAATAGATATTTTGAAAAAATACCCATTACAATTAATATTTCAATTATTTTTATTGTTTATTTATCAAAGATTGAATCTGAGTGAGCAAGGATTATTTATATTTATTATTTGTTTTAATGTATCAATAGATGAGCAAAATTGGAGAACGGATTGATTGTTGAATAAAAGCTAAAACTTTGAATTTATAAAAATAATAAATCAAATTATGTATTAATTTAAAGTATTCATTATAAATTCTTGATAAATATTAAATTTATTTCAAATTACACAGTTGAATATCATTCTCTAAAACAATGTCTGTCATGAACATTTAAATAATGTAAAACATTGGGCTGAGATATATTCTTGCTATTTATGTGGAACAATTAACAAGTATTTATACAAAGAATTTTATGTTTTCTATAATTTTATTATTGACTGATATGTTTATACATGACTTTTTTAAAAGAAATATTTAAAAAATTCAGAAATGTGTATCGTGTATGAATAATATTTAAAAAAAAAATGACAAATATGTTTTGACTGAATAATCCAAAAGTAGTTAAATCAATAAGGTGACTTATTTAAAAATAATGTATACTTTTCACGATTTATTGCTGTCTAAAATTATTTGTATTATAAGAAAAACCTATAGCTTACTTTAAAAAAAGATTTAAGTATGTTTAAAGAATTATTGAATGTTTAAATTACTTCTTTGAAATAATATTTGCAGCTTATTTTACTTGTGTTGTTTCAGCAATGGTTTGGCTGTATTACACCCCTTTTTTTTTATTATCACTGAATAATGTATTAAATTTTTATGCTAGTATATTAGTTTTACGAAATGTTTTTCTGTTTTGCAGTTTCAATATTCTGTATTTAAATTATCACTGAAAGCATCCTAATTGTAAAACAGTTTTGAATCTTGTTGTTGGTTATTTTGATTAAGGTTAGTTAGGTAGTTTTATGCGATATTCATTGTAGAATGACATTCTATGGTTTTATTTCAAGCTTACAATCACAATAAAGTTATTATATATCCAGTAGATGGCGCCACGATGTCTTGAAAATAAATATTTATGAAAAATGCATGTAAGTTTAACTTTAAAAAGAACAACACATAATTATATAACTATCAAAGTAAATATTGTAAGATTTCAAAGGAAGAAAAATATTGTGAGTGAAATTTTGGTTAGGTTTCAATGGGAAGAATTTTTGTGAAAATGTATCTTAAGCATGTTTGCACAGTACACATAATTTCATTCCATCTTCAGTATTTATTTATACTCGAATTTCTTTAAGTAAATAAATATTTTCTGCAAGAGTGAGATGATCATTGTTGCTTAATTTTCTGTGGAATATTAATAATTTAAATTATTTATAATTATAATTATTTAAATATTAATATTATTAATATTAATAATTTAAATTATTAATGAATCAAATGGTTTGAATTCGAGATGTTAGGTGAAAAATATTTGATCTTCCAATGGATGAATTATACGAATAGCTAGAGTTAAAATCATGCAACACAGATAGGGAAGCCTAATTTAGAACAACTATTAATTTGTTAGAAAGAAACGAATTTGATTTATTAATAATTAATTTTTATTAGTTATTATTTTTTTTAATGTTTTAGAATTCTACCAGCAGTGTAACCGTGGTAGCGTGGCCGAGCGGTCTAAGGCGCTGGTTTAAGGCACCAGTCTCCTCGGAGGCGTGGGTTCGAATCCCACCGCTGCCAGATATTTTTTTTTCCTCCCTTCCTATACTTTTCTTTAGCGTGAACTATCAACATATTTTTTTCTTTTGGCATCTCAATAAATTTGAGTTAATTTTTCTGTGATTTATTTTTATGAGCATTTTTAAATATTCTTCTGAGATAAAATATTTAATCAATGTAGAGAAGTATTTAAAATTTTATAAAATAAATTTAAAGTTGGATGAAAAGAATGACAATTTCCCTCCTTTATTAAATTCATAATGAATTAGCCAAAGATCAATAAAACTATCAAAAACAATATGAAAACAAAAGTTAAAGTAATAATTTGTTATAAAGAAATTTGTAAGAAGACTACACGCATATACAGTACAAAAAATTTCCATTTTAATTTTAAAAAGATTTCTCAAGTGAAACCATTTTTTCTTCATTAGATCTTTTGTTTTCGAATGTATCGAACTTCCTCGAATAATTACATTATGCCGAGAATTATAAAATATTTTATGTATATTGTTAGTAAATTGTCTTAATCTTTACTCAGATTTAACTTTTTAAAAAATTTCACTTTTGATTTATATATTTTCTTTTTTTTTTTCATAAATTTTTTAAAACATTTCTGAAACATTTCGTAGAAATACATTTTCATTTTGTCTAAACCACATTAAGTTCCATATTTTTTCACTAGATGGCAGCCGTAATGTATGTTGAACAATTGCTCAAAATTTACCTGCTGGGGGAGGGGATATAAAAATAATACTTTTTCATTCTTTTTTTTCCTGAAAAATTTAACATTTCTTTCATTTTCTCTATATTAACGTGTCATTTACACACACACACACACACACACACAAAAAATTTAAAAATTTAATAAACATTGTATTATAAGAACCGCAATTTCACGAAGTTATTGTCATCTACTTATTAAAAATTCGTGGTTTCACTGGAAAACAAAATTTAACAGAAATTGGAAAAAATAAATTGATTATCTGTATATTTAGACAAACTTTTTTATCTAATTGGCTTACGAATGATTTAAGTATTAAAATTTGAGATACTTTATATGTAAAAATAATGTATAAATTATAAAAAAAGGTACAAAAGAAACATATATAATTTAATTCTTAAAATTAAAAATAACAATTATTTCTACAAAAACAATAAGAATTAATAATTTTTTCAAATAAATACATATGTATTATGTTAGAATTATGATTTGAAAAATCATTATATATATATATATAAACATTTGAGACGTCAATAAATGTTTAAATAAAATTTCTAAGAAAACAGTTTATTTTATTTTAAAATGCAAGAGAAATTATTTGATGAATGTTTGTTCCTATCAAGCCTGCCGGGTTACCAATTTGTATCTTTTCTTCAATTTCTTCTCGTCTAGAGAAGAAATTGAACACAGTTTTCTTTCACAGTTAAATCTTGTTTGGCGCAGCATAGCCATATCTGGCTCTTGCGCCAATAATCTTTACTTTCTCACTTGACCCTATCAAGCCTTATTTTTAAAATTTATATTATTCTAGAGCTGGAGGAAACAGATACTTCAATTTGACAAATTAAAATTTCGACTGCGTCTTTTTTTTTTAAAAAAAAATTAAAATTTTTATTATTTTAAGCTTCACAAATGTAACAAAATAAGTCCTAATTGAGATAAACAGAATAATAATTGCTATTGAGAAATTCGAGGTTAGAAAAGTGGGCTTGTTTCAGGCCAAAAAAGAAATGCCTTCGTACCCCTGGTTTAGTTTAACTAAAAGAATAATGTAAGCAGATAAGGTAAATTATACTATCATTTTGGAAGTCTAAATTCATTTGCAATGGAAATTTTTATCCTGGTTTTCCTTTTACATTAGAATTAAAACAAAAACGAAATAAATAGAATTCTATCTTTCATATTTAAATCTTTTATGGCTTTGTTTAACAGGATTATAAAGAAAAGTTTATGGGATTATAAAATTTTAGGGTTTTGTTGATTTTTGTTTAAGTTTACCACTCTTCCTAATTTTTTCAACACATTTAAAGAATTATGGAAACGGGTCAGGGTTTTTATCCTATTGGCCTGAACTGTTTGGTGGAAATTGCTATAGAAGTCTCATACCAAGTTGGCATTTTAGATGAAGATCTGGACTATCTCAAAAAATCGAGCCCAAGCAGGAATCTTCAAGTAGACATCTGTCTCATTTAGAAGCGAAATTAAAATGGTTACACATCGTTTCTATAACACGATTGCTGCGGGTGGCCAAGTAGTCATGGTCGCGACATCGCAGTCAACGTTGTTTCCGTTGGGTCATGAGTTCGAATTCTGATCCCACAAAAGACGCCGTGTGGTGGAGCTGATGCACACAAAATCTGTTGTCACCAAGTGCTCCCATTGGTGGAGTGTGGACGTTTGGAGAGGCTGGTGTTAGCTCAGGTGTCGTCCTCGTCACATTGTGACGGCCTCAATTCATTATTTTTATAACTCTACAGCCATCCTAAAAGTCTAATTGTGTAGCCAATAAGTTTAAAACTCCAACCGAAGATACATAAGAAAATGACAAGATACTTTACTATCTATCAAAGAATATGCAAGATGACTTTCTCTCGAATCCCCCTTAACTCAGTTAATCCCAGTTTATGTTCAGATAATTAAGTCTTAGCGTATTAAATCACTCGCTCGATTCAAGCACTTCTGGATTATAGCAGATTCGACGTCTATTTTAATCAAGAATCACTTCCAACTATCTTCAATATGAACATTTAATTACGATTGATTCACTCCATTCTACAACATCCACCAGCTTGTTGTTATCCTTTATCTTCCATCTCTTTCATTTCAGTCTATTTCATTTATATATCACTATCTCTAATTCAATTCGCAACACCTGTTAACTTTACCTAATATACCTAATCTCATTTTGGTTGGGAAGAAGTTGCAATCTTGTGCAATTTAAACTACCAAAAAGTCTTCGAGGTTAGTGAAGAGAAGTGGCCGCGGTAGCCTAGTGGTCATGGTTTCAGACTCATGGCCAGCGGTTTTCGTTGAGCCGCGGGTTCGAGTCTTGGCCACTAAAGACCCGTCGTGTAGCCGGGGCTGATGCACATTAAATCTGTCGGGGCCCAAAGTCTCCTCCCGTTGGCGTGGAGTGGAAGTTAGAAGAGGGGGGAAGCTCAGGTGTCGCCCTCGTCACTTGACCAAGGCTCGAAATTACGCAGTTCGTCGCCAATAGCCCTCGTGTTGCTTCTAGTGCGACGTTAATAAAAAACTGAACTAAAACTAGTGAAGAGAAAGTCACGAACAGCTTTACATCACAACTTGACCGAGGCTCAAAATTACAAGTTTTGTTACCAATAGCTCTGTGTCGGTTCTAAGTGCAAAGTTAATGAACACTCACTCACGAATTTTAATGCGGTTAGAGAACTAAGAAAACCCTTCTTACAGCATAGCATTCCAGAAAAACGTTTCATTTGTAGCACGATTTGAGATAAATCCCAGTGTTACGCTTAAAATTTTTAAAAGCAAAATTCGAAATTAGGGAAATCTTTGTTGATTGATTCGTTTTATTAATTCGAACTAGAAGCACTTCGATGACTATTGGCAGAAGGCCCAAGGGGATCGAGTTCACGCATAGGGTTTAGAGCTACAAACTGGCTCCTCGGGAGACAATCATCCCCGCACTCAACATAAATTGGTTAAAAAGACGGTTTTTTTTTTTTAACAACAGAAAAAGCTAAGATGCAACAAGTGACGGACCTCGTAATTTTGAAACATGGTCACACCTGAGCTGGAACCTCCCTCTCCTAACTTCCACACCACGTGAAGACTTTCAGCCTCGACAGATTTAACATGCATGAGCCCTGGCCACACAACGGGTCTTTTGTGGCATCAAGGTTCGAACCCATAACTCGGAAAAAAAAAAAAAAAAAAAACCCGCCAGCCTTAAGTCCGCGACCATGACCACAGGGCTACTGCGGCCACATCAGATTTGCCTGAAGAGTTTTGAAATTTATTAGATTTCGAAATTCGTTTTTTTCCCCGTGTAGTCTGACTTAGTTAAACAGTTGGAGTTAATTTTCTGATTGAAAATCCTTTCATTAAAAGAAATGTTCCAGAGAGAACTCTAAAATTGCTTAACTCTACATAAAGAACTTTATATAGACCTCTCAATTAGAAATCTAGAATAACGAATAAAGCGAGTAATTCAAAAAAACAGATTATTTTTTTGCGAAAAGTAGAGCGTAAAACTGAGATAATGCTGAAGAAAGATCACAAGATGAGAATATCGGGTCAAAAAGAAAACGTCTTCGGTTAAAGATGTTTAGAAGGTTCATGAAGAAAATATTACTTTATTTGAGGTGTGGATAATAAATAACGAGACTGAAGCTATTGCAGAAGGAGTACGCATGCGCGAAACGCCACGTACCAACAGCTGTTTAGCATGAAGTATTCTCTTTCGAATGCAGTGCCTCTCGCTTTTGTAAACAAATCCGTATTGCCGTAACCTTCGTTCGAAATAGAGGGTTTTTTTTGTTTGTTTGTTTCGCGGGAAAAAAACTGGTAAGTGGATAAATTGAGCAACGAATTCTTGTGTAATTACAAATGAAACTTGGGAAACCCGCTTATAATTTATTGCAAGAAGCTTATAATTTGAATGAATCATAATTTATTGAAAGAAGTGTATGGTAATGAATGTATATCGCGTGCACATGTTTTTGAGTGATTAAAGCGTTTTCAAGATGCCGAGAAGACGTTGAAGATTATTCACGACCTGGTCGCCTTTTCACGTCAAAAACGGATGACAATTTCGAAAAAATCGGCAATTAATTCGATCTGACCGTCGGTTAAGTATTCGTGCAATTATTGAGACTGTAGGAATTGACAAAGAATCCGTATGGCAAATTTTTTCACCAAGACAATACGCCGGCTCATTCCACATTGTCTGTCAAGATGTTTCTAGCCAAGTACAGCATCCTTGTATTAGATCATCCCAGTTATTCCTCAATCTTGAGCAATGCGACTTCTGTTTCCTAAGGTGAAATTTGCATTTAAAGGAATAAGATTTGAGTCGTTGGAGCTGTGAAAGAGAAAGTGGTACGTGTCTTGAAGGAGCTGACAGAAGAAGACAGCACTGTTTCGAGCAATGGAATATTCGCATAGAGCACTGTAGCATTAGAGGAGGGATATATATTGAAGATGATAATACGTAAATATGTATGGCATCAAAATAAAATGTTTTGCAGTATCAGTCTCGTTATTTAATTGTCATACCTTGTGTTTATTAATATGTAATAATTTTGAGAAATATTGTTTAAATAAATATAGGAAATATGATTATGGATAAATATGATTGTGAAAATGTAATCGTGCGTTTTTAATTACGACAATCATTTTTAATTAATTGATTCAGATGACTTAATAAATAAATTCCTGCATATTATAATTCGTATTTTCAAAATTATAAATCACTGCCATTCACTTATTCGTTCGAGAACTCTTATTCATTTTTTAAAACTACAATAAAATTTTTTATATAGATTTAAAACACATTTATAAAAACCGGACAGTTCTAAAATGTTCAGTGTTATTCAAACAAGGGAATTTTTATACTAAAGAAATTTGCTATTTTTTTTATTGTTCATTCTAGCCAGGATTTGTGAAATATCCCACCCTGTCTTCTCTCTGGATTTAAAGCTTTGTGTTCCTTTTAGTTTTTTTTGAGTGATATTAAAAACCACATTTAATTACTTTATGAGGTGAAAATGCATCTTTCTTTCAAGTTTTCTTTTCTAATCAAGCAAAATCGTACCTATTTTTAATTAAGTTTTGAATTTTTCAGATATAAAATAAACCTGTTTACATAATAAGCAGATGGAACTGTAAAAATTAAATCCCAAAAAGGTTGCATTAACACTAATTTCAATTGCACATGACTTTTTAATCAAAATACCAGACCTAATTAAAAGTACAGTTTCTAAATCTAGTCATCATTAAGTTACGAGATCTACATTAGAAAACTATCTTAATCTGCTACCACGAGATCAATCTTGGCTGAGATAATGAAAAGAACGGTTAAACCAATTGGATTTAGAGATTATTAGAGAAATTTGGAGAGGGAGATGTATCGTCCTCGTCACTTGATCGAGATTCAAAATTATGAAATCCGTCCTCAAAAGCTCTCGTGTAACTTCGAAGTACGACCTTAATAAACAGTCAATAAAATAATTTGAATAAGATGATATGTAATATTTTTTTGAAGAAAATGGGATTGTGCGTCCATCAAATTGTATTTATTTACTTTCTATAATCAAGGTTTAATTACTTCTCCTCTTAATGCTTATACACTACTCGACATTGAAAATGCAACACCAAAAAGGAATGACCAGAAAATGAAGAAACTCGGCGAACAGAAAGAGATAGCATTAAATAATAAGTGATCTTTATTTCCAAATTATATACATAATCTAGAGCGAGAGCAGCGTCGGCTCAGTAGGTTGTATTATCACCGTGGACGGCGATACACGAAGCATTACTTCTAGTTACAGAATCAGTGAGAGTACGTATGGCGTCCTGAGGAATGGCACTAGATTCCCTGTCAGTCACAGTTCGTCTTCTGAGCGCGGCAGTGGCAGGGTCTACAAATGGCGTCCAATCACACCCCAAATGTGATCAATTGGTGAAAGATTAGGAGAGAAAGGTGGCAGGGAAGCATCTGTACACCTTACAGAGCATGTTGGCTTATGTGAGCATTGTGTAGTCGGGCGTTATCCTGCTGATAAGGGGCATCCCCCAATGGAAGGGGAGTGTTACTGGCCAAAGCACATCATCCATGTATTGTTGGGCCATCATAGTGCCATGAATACGGTGACCTGGAATTGTACGCTATTGCGCCCCAAACCATGATGCTGCATTTCGCGTGGTGGGGCTCTGCCGGATTGGACCTGTCTCCACGTTGACGCCACACTCGCACATGGCGACTATCATTGGAGAAACAGAAGCGAGACTAATCTGAGAATACGACCATATGGCATTCCGTCACCCACATCGCCCCAGCTCGGCATCATTATTGAGTAGAAGTGGCTTCCGGGACCGCCACCGCTTGTCGACGGATGCGTCGATCCACGCGTGGTGACGTAATCTGACTGCACCGGCACCCCTCAAACTTGCCACATTTCCTTCTTTCAACCATCTTCGCCACAGTCAGGGCACCATGGACGCGTCCAGGTGTGTGTCAGCTGAGATTTGCCGTATGGACCAACCTGCCCTTTTCAGTCCGATCACCATGCCCCTCGTAAAATCGTCTGTCTGCTGGAACTGCCTCCGTTGATTCTCTGTTATAACATGAGTTCTCCGGGAGAACAAATTTTCTACCGTGATTTCCTTAGCCGAAAGCACGGCACGAAAAGTGAACATTTTGCAGGTTTCTTTCCTTACATCTTTTTCAACGTACGCAGGTAAGCTGCGCATTTCACAACATTCGCATATCTCGGTGATTTGCGCCTACCCTGAAATTTGTATAATTTTCTGGCCACTCCTTCTTGGTATTGCATTTTGAGTGTCGCGTAGTGTATTTCCTAAGTGTCAGCTTTGAAAGTATAAAACATCATTTCCTGGATATATTCACTTAAATAAAATTCTGAATCAGTGACTTTTAAAGGTGCAGGGGAATAAGTGGATAGGAGGTTAGGACTCCCCCCTAACATTCTTACTATCAAATGCTGGCGATTTTCGGATTGTTTCTCATTTTATTTTTAATTTTATGAGAGATATAGAATTTTGTATGCCTTTTTAAAAATGTCCTGCAGCAAGTCAAATGTGACCCGTACCACATTTGAATTTCTGAAGAGAACAAGGTACCCTGCGAGCCATTTTTTAAATTAGATATTTATGAGATAAAAAGATCATATTTACTATGTCTGAACACACACAAAATATGCATTTCAGAAAAAAAAGCTCTTCATTTTTAAACAGTTATTTAAAATTCTAATCTTTTCAAAATATTTCATTATTTTAAAACTCCTATTACATTTACAAATATTTCAATGATTTTAAACTTTTTTTTTTATCAATTTCTTTGAAGTTTTTCTCCCAATTCTGTACGTTGGGTTGGTTGAACTAGTGTTATTTGTGATTGTATAATTTTTTTCTATTAGAAAGTACGAAAAACAGTTTAAAAAAAATAGCTATATCTAATTTTGTGGATTTTTTTTAAAAAAGTGTTTACAAACCTAAATTCTTATTTAATACACTGAATTCTCAAACATATGCAAAACGACCAGGAAAAATTTCAAAACTTTACACTAATTACAAAAATAAAAAAAAAAAAAAAAAAAAAAAAAAAAAAAAAATCCTATCTAGCGTTTTAAATCTATGATCGTTATGAAAATTAAAAAGTTGAAATGATTTGGCACACTATTAAAGTAAATTTAAATAATTCGCTAATTATTTAAATAAAGCTATGCAATTTTGTACATATATTTAAAAAAAGTAATGCAATAAAATTGAAGTAGTATTTTTTTGATATTCTGGTCATTTTTAGAGTACTGGGTCCCCTTAACACAAAATCACACATTCGATTTGTGGCTGCTAAAGGAAATCTTATTTTGAGAGTACTTTAATGACTTTATGACACCTAGGCTACCACGGGCACCAATGTTTCCGTCATTCCTGATGCCCCTGAAGATCCACCGAGGCTGATGCGCGTTAAATTTGTTGAGTTTCAAACTCCCGTTTGTGTGATGGGGAAGTATAAAGAGGGAGAGTGCCAGAGCTCAGGTATCATTTTCGTCACTCGACCGAGGTTCGAAATTACGAGGCTCGTCGCCCAAACCCCCCGTGTTGTTTCTAAGTACGACGTTAATAAATAATCGATAAATCAATTGAGAATACTTTAAATCTTGCCTGACGAGGTAAAATATCCGGAAGGATATTCCGATTGTTTGACAACCAGACTAGCTTACAGCAAAAAATAGAGCCTAATCGTCACAACAGGTACCGTATATGAATCTCTTCCTTAGATGAGATACCAAATAAAAGGGCGCCTGTATCACTTATGTAAAAGCCGATAATTACTGTTCTTGAACAGCAAATGAATCAAAATTAGGTATTGATAGGCATACAAACTTGGATAATTCGAAGTTGAAGGGGTCAGAAAACGTTCGAATTATCCAAAAATTCGAAATACCACATGTTTCTGCAATTAAGACGATGTATACATTTTCGTCAACGTTTTATAGTTTTAGCATACATCTGTCCAAAAAGATGACCCCCCAAATAATCAACGGCATATGAATTTAGTTTAAATCAGCGGTCATCAACTGGAATTTTTTTTTCATTTTCTTGCATCTGGCAGCATTGCCTATAGAAGAATGTGCCAAATCACGAACTCGCATGTACTTCTAAATAGTTTAGTTTAGTTTTTATTAACGTCGCACTAGAAGCAACACGAGGGCTATTGGCGACGGACTTCGTAATTTTGAGCCACGGTCAAGTGACGAGGACAACATCTGAGCTGGCACCCCCTCTCCTAACATCCACATCACGCCAACGGGATGGGATTTGGGCCCCGAACAGATTTAACGTGCATCAGCCCCGGCTACACGGCGGGTCTTTGGTGGCCAAGGATCGAACCCGCGAATGAACGAAAACCGCCAACCGCTAGTCCACGACCTTGACCACTAGGCTACCGCGGCCCTTACTTCTAAATAGTACCTCTAACAAATACTTTAAGCAGTGTGGGATTTCTAATGCTATGGGTGGCATTGAAGATGATTTGAGATAGGATATTAATGAGAATGCGGAAATCGACTCACTAGGTACAGAATGGGAATCATATGACGAGTTTGTCAACAACGAAAGTGAGAATTTAATAGTAATTCTGATGAGAGGGTATGTTTTTAATTTTAAAACAGGTACCTCGTAATTTTAGCCGTTACCGTTACCGTACGAAAGTGAGAATATACTTAGGAGCTATTTACTTCAGCTGATGAATGTGAGGATTTTAAATACGTTGGTGAGTGTTTTATTAGCCACCTAAGGGCTATTGTTTTAGGTTTGGCGTACCAGATCACTTTTCAATTTTAAATAATTTATTTTTTACATTTAGCTTAAATGTGTTCAATTTTATAATGTATCGTTTGCTTTAATTTTTCTTACATGTTCCAAATATACTATTCAATCTGATAATTAGCCACCTAGGAGCTATTGTTTTCGGTGGATCATTTTTGATGTGCCAGATCACTTTTCAATTTTTTATCGTTTGCTTCAATTTTAATTACATTTAACTCAAATATATTCAATTTAATAATTTATCATTTGCTTTAATTTTAATTACATTTATACTCCGTTTCACCTTAACTTGGCAGCCCTGGGAAAGGAAGAAAATGTTTCAATCCGCTTGAAAGATAGTTCCATATTGTTTCGGAATTTAAAATAAAAAAAAAAAAATTGATGGAACTTTGTTTAAAAATATCATACATTACAAAACTAGTGATTTTAAGGATATATTTCTAGTTAATAGTATGTTTAAACCGTTTATTTTTTATTCTAAGCGAATGAATATGGTCGAAACAGTAACGTAATGGATTTCCAGTTTGGCAGGAAACCAGTTTTCAAGATAACATTTCTGGCGAGTTTTTTACGCTTCCACGCCAATTATATGCTAATAGCTTTGCGTCTTTGCAATCGTTCATACTTACAATTCTTATCTCTCGTGCTATTTTCTTCATTTTTGTTTGACATTCTAATCTCTCGTGCTATTTTCTTCGTTTTTGTTTGACATTCTAAACATGACTGAAGAAGGAATTTCACCAATCACTCTGTATTCAACATCAAAGCGAGGAAAATCAATCCGAAGTGGAGCCCGGAGAAACATATCGAATGGTTATTCTTGACTCCGATAGGAAAATCCTCAGGAATCTGTTAATCAGATTGGTAAAAAGGTTTCTCAACTAACTGGTGTTTCGAAACGAATAATTTTTCATTTGAAAAAAGGAAAGATGTTAAGTTTTTTAAGTTCTCTCGGGAAAAAAGACCCGGCTCCGTAAGTAAGCGTAGAATGCCGATAAAGTATGATGACTTCACATTGTCATGCATTTAACAAAAAATTCATAGAGGTTTTTTTTTTTTTTTTTTTTTTTAAAATTTGTTTAGGACGGGAGACAAAGTTCTGAAAGAATTGAACGATGATACTGATATTTTTTCGAGAACCATACGCCTGACTACCTTGTATAGGATATTGAAATATATGGGATTTCTTTTGAGAAAGGGAAAAGATAGGTTATGCTTCTTAAAAGACAAGGCATCATTTTATGGTGCAGAAATTATTTGAGAAGAATTAGGGAATTAAAGAAAGAAAATGCATCAATATACTGGATGAGACTTGGGTAATTGAAGGACATTCTCAAAGCCATGTGTGGCAAAACACAGAAATTAAAAGCAATTATGAAGTCTCTTCTTCTAATTTAACAGTGGATTTGATTGCACCAAAATGCAAAGGAAGATGTTGTCTCTATTATTTATATGAGGTTGGTTTGGTTTATTAAACCATTGTATGTATTTTATCTATTGGAAATATGATAAATAATACAAGCGAATTCTATTAATGATTCAGAAAGCTTATTTGGAGATAAGCTTGGCAATGGATTGAATGAAGATATAAAACATGATAGAAATTTTTGTTTCATTAATGGGTGTTATAAATGAGCTAATAGAATTAATGATGCGTACTTATAATTAAAAAAAATTTTTTTTTTTGCGCTCATATTTCTTTTCTCGCCAAATTCGGCAATTTTCATCGGTTATTAGTCACCCCCTTCTCTCAGTGCAACTCCAGTTTCTATGACAACGTCTGTGATTCGCCCGCCATAGCATTACCAGTGTTACCAAGTTAATGTGAAATAGAGTAATGCTTGAATAACACATCGATCAATAACTTCCGAGACTAACCCAGAGATGGCGCTCGTAGTAAACCAGTAACCAGGGCTTTCTAGAGTACTAACCTTTGCTTGAAACGTGTCAAAATTTTAAGTCGATCGA